>SNQJ01S0040665.1:40131-54861 GCA_010110895.2 Picea sitchensis | reverse complement strand
TCATCATGAAGGGTATCATTGAGTTCATTTTCCTCATCAATATGGGGAAGATCACAAATTAATTCGGCAAAAACCAACGATTTCTTTGCTTTGGATTTGGTGAACTCGAGATCAAATTCTTGAATAATGACAATCCATTTCGAATATTTTCCCCCCATTACTTGACGAGTCAAGATGTGGTACATGGGGTTCAAGTCAACAATAACCATGGTAATGAGAAGTAAGATGTAGTATCAAAATCTTTGGACAACGATGACTGTTGCCAAAGACAAATTTTCAACATGTGAATATCAAAGTTCAGGACATGAAAGGCTCTTACTTGAATAATATATCACATGTTCTGCACCATTGTCGTCCTCTTGAACTAACACCATGGAAATAGTGGAAGTAGAGGTAGACAAGTAAAGGATATAATCTCTCGCATAGTTAGGGGGGTGTAATAGTGGTGTATGCGTTAAAGCATGTTTGAGAGTGTTGGTTGAGCATTGAGCAAGTTCATCCCAGATGAAAGGGACATCTTTATGCATCAATCTCATGAATCCTTTAGTGATTTTTGCATAGTTGTAGATGAAAGGACGTAGAAATTTTACCTTCCCCTGCAAACTTTGGAGTTGGGTAAGATTGTTGGGAGGAGGTAAATCGAGGATAACTTTCACTTTTAAGGGATCCACCCTAATCCCGTCATTAGATACCACGAAGCCTAAGAGCCTCCCTGATTCGACAACAAAAATGCATTTGTGGGGATTCAAATGTATGTTGTAATACCAACATCTAAGAAAGATCACCCTCAAATGACCAATATGATCTTTTCGATGAGATGAATGAGCTGGCAAGTCATCGAGGTAGGGCTCAACAATATGCTTGATATCGTGGAAAGCGTACGACATAGCCCGCTGGAAAGTGGCTCCAACATTTTTAAGGACAAAGAGTAATTTACAATAGGAAAAAGTTCCCCATGGGTAGATGAAGGCTATCTTATGTTGATCAACTGGTAAAATATCTATGTAGTGTAGCCTGAGAAGCATCCATAAAAGAGAAAATTACTCTTTTGACGCAGTTATTGATAATTTGGTCGATGAAGGGTGTAGGGTAATTGTCCTTCCGACAAGCCTTATTGAGATCCCTATAGTCGACACAAACTTGAATTGTCCCTTATTTTTTTGTGACCGAAATGATGTTAGAAACCCATTCGGTCAAAGGTACAGGATAGATAAAACCACATTTCAATAATTTTCCTACTTCTTCCTTTATTGCCGCAATTTTCCTAGGATGGAAGGGGCAAAGTTTCTGTCGTACCGGTTTATCTCCAGGGAAAGTTTTAATTTCATGCACAATGATCGAAGGGTCGATCCCTGGCATTTCTTCATAGCTCCAGGAAAAAATTTCGCAAAATTATTTAAACAAGGCGGTGTAGTTTTGAATTTCTTCAGTTGAACAGTTCACACCTAATTGTATGTTTTCCATGACACTTTGTTTTTCTGATATGTCTAAGCTGATGGTTTGAAATATGTTTCCTAAATTTCCCTTGGAGATCGTATCCTGAGTGAGTATTGAATATTGAGGATTGTTGACAATATCATATGGAAAGGGAGATTGAATATCTTTCTCGATTTCATCCAAACTAGGAAGAAAGGATGAGCAATGGTGCTTATCATCTCATGGTGACTCTTCGATATTAAGAATTTCCAGAATGGATTCATTGGATGGAAAAATATGTAGGTGTAATCAAAGGTCGATGATAAGGAATATAACCAAGCTGGTAATGAATAAGAATTAGATGCCACCAGATGTTGATTGTTGGGTGAAGGAGAGGTAGATTGAATGGCTTCGTATTCAACCTCGACTGGACTAAGTGGCATAGTGTCACATAATGTATCAAATTCTAAAGGACTAGGTACGATCCAAGGATCAGATGATTCAAGGGATTGATGTACCATGGTCAAAATCACATTCACTGCTGTGATATGCTGCAAATTTGGAGGAACAGGTGTGGGGAAAGTTCCCATGAGAGAAGAATCTTTTAGTAATCCAACCCCGACATTATCGTAAGTAATTGTTGAGTCCCACAAAAACGTGATATCATTGGTAGTTTGGTTGCGGGAATCAGGTGTACAATAATCTAACTGATCGTTAGTAACTATTTTTCCTTGATGAGGAAACTTGAAATATCGAAAAACCAAAGATGCCACGATAGTCATATCATAAAACCAACTTTGTACAAGGAACAAATTATAATCTAAAGGTGTGTGGACTACTTCCACATCGACGAAAACATTTTTTCCTGCCAATTGAACGACTAAATATTTCAGTAGTCCATGACGTCTAAAACCTCGTCCATCAAATGCTTTCAACATGGTAGGAGATTGATTAAGACCTGGTGATTTCAGAGTTATATTCTCTATGAAGCAACAATGTTTTCTCTCTCTCTCATATTTTACTTGATTACTCTAGATTCTGGTTGGTGATTAAAGAACAATTCTTTAGTCGGTTATATACTTGTGTTTGGTGGTGCAAACAACCCCTTTACGAGAGAAATAATAAATATTTGGTGTGTTGGTATCAAGTTGTCAAATCTTGTTGGTATCATATTGAATTTTATGCATTGATTAGTTTCCTTTCGCATATTTTTGTGGTGTTTTCAGTCTGATAGTATCACATCTTCCTATCTCTCTTTCTGTTAAAAATACTTATGTTGCAAGGTTTTTTGTCCATTAAAATTTCACTTTGTGTTTGTTACTCTTCGGTGGCTTAACCGTCGTCCAAAGAAAAAAATTCTTGTTACTGTTTTTTAGCATTTAATTGCAGGTTTTATAGGTCTATAATAGCAAGGAATCATTTAGGGAATCCCCCTTGAGGGTGGCACACACCAACCCAAACGTAGAGGAGGTTTTTCGGTGACAATTAGGGTGTTCTCTCCTAGAATTAGCCATTTTTTCACACCTTTTTCATCGCTGGTTTATTGAGTTTCATATTTGATGTAGGTCATAAAAAGTGTTCTAACAAATTGGCACCATTGTTGGGGAAATGAAAATCCTCATATTAAAACAATACTCGATTTGTTTTTTATTTCGTTGCTTTTATTTTGAAACTCAACTGGCGACTTCACAGGAAACAATATCGACTCCACCGGGGAGGCCCAAAATATCATCAAGGTTCGGTCCTACACAAGGACTTTTTCCTTCTCTTGAATAACTCAAACACCTTTTCCGGAAAAGTGTTATGACATCACCTAGGGTTAGGGTGACCCATGTAGCTTTTGTTGGAAAATTTGTTGTCATTGATGTAAACCCTAGAAGAAGTCTAAAATATTCTAGAAGTAATGGGTGTACTTGAAAGTACTTGATGTAAACCCTTATGGCGTAAATTTAAGCATGTACCTCATAGGAAGTGGCTTTGAAGAAGTCTACAAGAAACCCTGAGAATATGGTTAGGAAGCCCCGAAGGTGTGGTCATGAAGCTCGAAGTTGAGTAGAGAAAAAGAGTATGAAGGACATCATAACTGCATGTAAAACCCTCATAGATGGATATTCCTCTTCATTCCATTTCCAACATTAGGTGGTATGCCACGTGGTTCCTCACGATTGAGAAGTTATACCCTCTTAAAGATGAAGCCCCGAAGTATGGTTGAAAAGCCCTTAAATGGTTGTAACAAGAAGTTACAAGTCAACCCCAAAATGAATTAAAGGAGAAACGTGGTTCCAAATGAGAAGTTATAGGTTGGCCCTAAAGTCAAATAAAGGAGTTACTTGGAAGGGTATAAATACACATCAAATATCCTCTCACTTTGATCAAGAAATTAAGCAAGTATGTGATCTCTTAATGAGTCAGAGGTAGAAAATTTGAGGAAGCCAAGGAGTGCGAAGGAGAAAAGTCTCAGAGCCATAGATGGGAGAAGGGTTATATGAAAACCCTAATTGAGTAGGCCCTCGCGAGTTGCACACACTTGTCAAGCGAGGCACTAGTAGTTGCTTAGTTTTGTCCAGTGAAGCTAAAGGAAAGGTTGATGGTGATGCTATGTTCCTGATGTAGAAGTTGAGGAAGGTTTGTTGATGTGATCTTATGCACCAGGTTATTACATGATTAAAGGTATGTATTTATATGTGTCCTTGAGGGTTATATCTTGTTGTTATGGTATATTCTTGAGTCATATATTGGAGAGTCTTTGACACATGGTTAGAGACATATGTTGGTGATTTTGGGCATATGATTTGAGGTATATCTTTGGTTCGTGGTTTATGGTTTATTGTGGATGTTATGGCACTTGCTTGAGGCATATATTTGGCATATGGTTTAAGGCATATCTTGGTGATGTTGGGCATATGTTTTGAGAGATGTTCTTGGTGATCCTGGCATATGATTTATGTGAATGGATCTAGTTTTGTTGTTGATGATGAATTAGTATCAGTAACAGTAACAGTAACAGTGACAGGTTAACGACGATGTATTAGTATTAGTGACAGTAACAATGGTAGTGACAGGTTGAGTCTCCATTTATATTTCAGGGAGGAAGGAAGGGGAAAGGAAAGGGGGTTGGAGCCTCCTTCTAGTTGGTGTTGGAGAATATAGAGAGTCGTTGCTTCCTTTGAGTTGGAGCCTGTAAACTATGGGGTTGGATCCTCCTTCTAGTTGGACCTAGAGAATTTAGGGAGTTGTAGGTTCCTTTAGGTTGGAGCCTGTAAACAGGGTTTGGTGCCTCCTTCCAGTTGGTGCTTGCAAATTTTGGAATTTGGTGCTTCCTATGAATGTAATCTTCTGATATATAAGAAAGCATTCTGTGGTTTTCTCCCATTTGAGATTCCACGTAAAAATATCATGTGCATTGTGTATGATGTGATGCATTGTTGAATGATAATATTTATAGTCATATATTAATGATCTATTAAATGCAATCATAAGTGAATGGAATTGTTGATAAGTTAATGTTTACATGTTGTGATTAAAAATGGTAAAAAGTTCTCAATACTGATTCACCCCCCTCTCAAAATTGGTGAATATTCCAACAATTGGTATCAGAGCAGGTACTTCAGAAATAGTATAACCACTCGAAGGTAGATCATGGAGTGCACTAAGAATGGAGCACAACAGTTTGATGGTCATAATTATGCCTTCTGGAGTAGAAGGATGGAAAATTGTGTGCAAGCATAGGGATTTGATGTCTGGAAAGAAATAGTAGATGGATACAAGGAACCTGCTACTCCCCCAATAGATAAAGATGGAAAAAATATTAATGAAAACAATTTGAAGGCTAAAAATTCTATTCTGAATTTCTTAGCTGACTCAAATATATGTCAAGGTTATGCATTGTGATTCTGCAAAGGATGTTTGGGACAAACTTCAAAATGTTTATGAAGGAGATGCCAAATTCAAAGGGGCCAAGCTTCAAACTTATATAGGTCAATTTGAATAACTGAAAATGAAGGAAGATTAAGATATTACAACTTATTTTCTACAAGTTGATGAAATAATGAACACTATTAAAGGCTTGAGAGAAGAAATTAAAGAACCAATAATTGTTCAAAAGGTACTAAGGTCTCTTCCAATGAGATTTGACCTTAATATTTCAGCCCTATAAGAAAGAGTAGATATTTCTATGTTTATGATCTAGGTGGATATTGGTGGCCACCCACCTTTTCCGACTGGCTCAAAACAATTTTCTGGCAATTTTGGCAATTGGCCACCACTCTTTTCCGACCTAAGCTCAAAATAGTTTTCCGCAATTTTGGCAATTTACTATTTGTAAGTTTTAACTTCCGGCCATTTTGAGGGCTCTAATGATTTTTTTCGAGATAGCTGTTCTCAATGATAGTTGAAGGTATGATTGAGCCTCCTTAAAATGAATATCCTCTATGATACCTTCCAACGAAATATCATATCACTAAACATATATATCAGATGCAAAGTTATGACCTCGAAGTTGATGTAATAATCCTTATCCAAACGGGCCCATATGACTTTGGCTACCATCTCCTAGGGTTAGGTTTTGACGTTCAGGTTTTTTACCTTCATTGTAAAAGGCTCTCTCAGAGCCTCATTGTAATCAATCTTCTTGCGAATTCGAGTAGCTGTCATTAATATCTTCTCGTAGATAAGATGCCACCATTCTAGCGAAATTACCAGATTTTTACAACCGCATTTTCATTGTGAAATTGTGTATTAATCAGACATATCCAGGTTTATGGTTGCATCTCTCGACATTGTTATATTATTGAATATCTGGCGATATTCTTTGTTCATTTCTTTATTATATCGCTCTCATTGCAATAAAAATAACTGATCAATGGTGGTATCGAAAGCAGTCGCCTTGATCGTTTTTCGTACGTCCTAATTTAGGTCCGAGTATAGAAAGTTGGTCTCGAGCTTGTCTCTATTAAGACAATCGCTTCGACATCCAAAAACCCTCAATGGTGGAAGAAAGAAAAAATGACGGATAACGCATCCTATCAACTGCTTGAGCAAGGTTTCCTCATTATCTAATAGGAATAAAATGATGGAGATTTTTTCCTATCCTTCATCACCGGCCACGATAGAAACATGCATCTTCACTGCTTAACAATTTTGGGAGGCACCTCACCTTCTGCTACGAAGATTGATATTCCGATTGATTAAATGGTTAAATTGCCAGAAGGTTATTTCACAAATTTTCCGACAAGAAAAGATCACCTTCAAGACTCCTTAAATCTCTCCCCATGTCAAATATTGGTAGAAAAATTGCTATGTGCAACATGTCGAAGATGAATATATCAAACATTTAGGATGGAACCTACTTGGGTTACATTTGTTGATACCTTCAAGGAGGAATTCTACCCTATCGGAAACTATGAGGACCAGTATACGAGATGGACCATACTACATCAAGAGAGGGGCCAAGCAGTTTTTGGAGTTCACCAATACCTTCATTACCCATACACTGCTCGGCATCAAAGACTCTGAGTTACATTTGGTTCTCAAATACCGCGGGGCTCTACAATGCATACATCTAGATCGAATGGATTTTCCGATTATCTCATCACTCTGTCGCCATTGATAATACCGCTAAATCGAAAAGAAATTTAAGCACTGCATCAAATGGGATTTTGATCATAAATCCGAACAACCAGCATGACAAAGACAACTCAGAATAAATAAGTCTCCGAAACCACCCAAGACATAGGTGGTCAATGGAAGACAAAGAAGGACACCGAAAATGGTGCGATTTACACAAAAATCTCGGTGCACACCAATGAATGTCACCAAATACCATTGGTGGTTGAGATCAAAGACGAAGCGAACCAACCCGACCAGGGAATCCGACTAAAATATTGGTAAAGGACATCATTGACGAGATCCCATTGTCGCTAAATCGCTAAACACCAACCGTAAGAACTAACGTGATCCCAAAGAGGGGAACACCTTTCATCTCAATGATGTGGGCGGAAGGACCTCGCATTTTAATTGTTGATAGCGTAGTCAAGAACCTCATCCTCGCCAGAGGTCGCTTCAAACGCTTTGGGATTGCTCCACAACACCAATAAATTCTAAACCATATATAACGAGTGGTTTCACCAAGGACGCAGACTCCATGTTAGGCCAACAATGTCAATTTTCATGACATCCAAAATTCTTCATGCCGCAGGTATTATGTGATGTTGCCCCACCTGATGTCTGTGATGTTCTCAATGTCTATATATGGGAAGTGCCATGTTGTTTATAGAGTTCAGAATCTCAGTGTCATTGTTACTTAGTCATCTCTACGTATCACTAGAGGTTCCGAATTACGGCAGTTCCACCTAAAAAGAACCACAAGGTAGTATCTCATAATCCAAAAATTCATCTTCTTCACAATTCGTTCAAAAAGGGAACAGAAGGAAACTGCAATCACTACAAATCTCACGGCACCTTTCTATCCAACATATGTCAAAGGTTGCAACAAGAGAAAAGATTCCTTCTCAGACACCGCTCCATGTATCTCATCTCTTTTGAACAACTCAACCTCAACAAATGTTCTTGAGATACTTCCACAAACTCCCAGGAACGGGATGTCTCCAACAATACAAGCAACTCACCAAGATGCGATCCAACAAATGCTTTTCCTCTCTCGAACTCAACGCTAAAGGATCACCATTGCTTCTAAGGAGGAGGATTTCGATCCAGGTGGATATCGATGGCCACTCCACCTTTTCCAACTCTAAATAGTTTTCCGGCAATTTTGACAATTTACTACTATTTTTAGTAGTTTTTAACTTCCCGGCCATTTTGAGGGCCTTAAATTGAAGGTTTTTTCAAGATTGAGGTTCTCAATGATATCTAAAGGCATTATTGAGCCCCAAAAACGAATCTCCTCGATGATACCTTTCCAATGAGCTATCATACTCTTAAAACTCTAGGATCAGATGAAAAGTTACGCACTCCTCGAAGTTGATGTACCAATCTCTTACTCAAACGGGGCCCATATGACTTTGGCGCTTCATCTCCCTAGGTTAGGTTTTTTTGATGTATAGGTTTTGCATTCCCTGCTATTGTAAAAGGATTTCATAGCCTTATTGTAATCATCATCTTCTTGTGAATGCTTGTATCCACCACATCTCTTCCCAGAGATGTTTCACCATTCTATAGCCAGTTCACTGTATTTACGCCTCGCATTTCTTTCATTAATAGAAATCGTACATCAGATACCTCGTTTATGGTTCATATCTGATACATTTCTTGTTATATTATTGAATATCTACTTATATCTCTATTCATTTCTTTATTATATCTCCATTTTATTATATATTCTTCATTTTCAGGCTCTCATTTCGTGCCGAAAATAATCCGGATCAGTTGAGCATGGACGAGCTACATGAAATACTTACAACTTATGAAATGAGGAAAAAATATGATAATCCATCCAAGAAGGAACCAACTTTCAAAGCATCCAAGAAGACAAGAAAGAATAAGCATAAGTCAAACTCAAACTATAACTGCAGGGATGATTTGGATGAAGATGAAGAAATAGCCAACTTTGTAAGGAAGTTGAAGAGAGGAAGTTGTTAGGGTTCACTAATGTGAATAAAGTCAAATTCAAGTTAGAAATGTTTATTGAGTTTCAGAGTCATGACTTGGTCTTGTAGAGACCAAGACATGACTCATTTAAAAAATGTATATATATAGGTTGAGTCTTGTTAGTCTAGCATTTGTGTATTCCTTGGTCTTTGAGTCAAATAAGCCCAAAGTTATGCCTTGCATTTAGAGGAGATAAGGGGTCATTTTTTTTAATGGTCATATCACTTGAGTCAGATGAGTCATTAAAGGGTCATTAGTCATATGTTTTGTAAAAGTCATCTTGTATCATCTCAAAGATCAAAGTAATGTCAAGAGGTCATCATGGTAATGTAATATTTTGATATGACATTTACTTGAGTCTTAGCAAGTTGTATTATGCTATTGTACCATTTTTCTACTTGGACAAGTAGTTTTCCTCCATCTCTGCAACTTTTGCTTCGAAAATTCCTAGAGTTTCGCAACAAGAAATGTCATGATCATTTTGATCTCACCATGCAATCACGGGGTTTATATTGAATCATTTAGACATGTGGGGATAAGAAGACGTTCTTGGCTCATAAATAACCATCTCCTCAACACAGGAGCATTTCAATCCATCAGAAATACTCTTCAACCTATTTTGTTGCGAAAGCTCCTACACATTGCGAAATAACCTAGTTCACTATGAAACTGTCTTGTTTTGCTGCGAAATTTCTTGGCTCTCTCGCTGTGAAACTCCCTGGACCTCACGTTGCTAAATCACCTTCTTCGTTGCGAAACCGTGTTGAATGCTATGAAACCCTTGTTTTGTGGTTAGTCCCGAATTCAGCCTTTTCAAACTTGCTTCTTTGTTGTGTTTTCGATGTGTGTTAATCGTTAGATACTTTAACATCTCCTGCTTTGTTGTTGTAAAATATTTATGGTGCATACCTTAATTTCTGCACCAAACCCTAACATTGCAAAAAATCCCTGCTTTGTGATGCGGTTTTGTCATGGCCATTGAGGGATTTTTCCTATCAAACCCCTCTCTTCCCTAAGCAACCCCGAACCGCTTGAGTGTTGACCTTATCTGCATAAAGTAACTCATCTACAACAAACCCTAGGAGCCATCTAAACCCTAGCTATTGTAGGTATTTTCCTGTGTAAAAATCAATTTCATTTCATCACATCATGGTAGCAACAACATCAGTGGAAAAGAAAAAATACAATAAGGGTGGAGAAATTTGCAGATTTGAGCCTCAAGGAATAGATTTACAAAATGTAGATCTCATGAGCAAAGATTCTTTCTAGCAGGTTGGGTGTTTAACATTTTGTGAGAAGCTACAAGGCTACAACATAGAGGTGGAAAAGAAATTTGCCATGAACTTTGAGGGCAACAAAACTAGAATTGGGCCTCTAGAATTTCAAGTGACAGAGCAGACAATTGTTGCTATAACAAAGATGCGCACACAAGGAGATAGGTGGTTCAAAGGTATGGAACTTGATTTCACCTTCTGCAATGACTGTTTTAAACTTGAACATCAAGATGAAGACCTAACAGTTGGAGTTCCAAGAAAACACTTGCTTGAATCTTTTGATCAACTTTTGAGGATCATTCAAAGGTACTTTACCTGTGAGGGACAGTTCAACAAGGCTTACAAATATCATATAAGGGTGTTGATGCATTTCACAGGTGAGAAACCCCTCAATTTTCCTTATTATCTATGTAGGAGCCTTGGAAAGATGGCAGACATGGTGCAGACCAGAACCAAACAGATTGAAGTCATCCTATAACATTTCTCTCTTATCAAACTTTTAGTGCTGGAAGAACTCGAGAATACCAATAATGAGTTGGATTCATTCTTAGCCTCAACAGTCTTTCCCTCAGAGATTACCACTCCCCAAACCAAGAAAATTCCACCTTCTTCAGATGGAAAGACAGTTTCAACAAGCCCGAACAGTTCTAAAGGGAAGCAGGGCAAAAGACCAATTGAACAAAGCACATAAATTGAGGTAGATGCTCCTAAAGGTTCTGAAAGAAAAAAAGAAAGGCAAAAATCTTGTGTTTACCCCTGAGGCAGTTGAGAAAATCACAGAGATACCTGCCAGCCAAGGTAGAAAAAGGAAGAGAACGATAGTGGAGGCAAATTATAAGAGGCATTTAACAAGGTCTATTGTAAAAAATCTTGTCCTAGCATAAATAGATGTCATTGAAACCCCTATCCAACATGCGGCTGCAAAGGCCGTTGAAAAACAATCTACACCAAGAAATGATGGAATAGTGTAGGGATTAAGACAAAAACTAAAAATGGCACATAATACCATAACACAGATGAGGGCTAAGGAAAGAACAATGATAAAAAAGATATCTGAAAATTTTGACCTATATGAGGAAACCCTTGACAATGGAAAGAAAATGCTAAGAAGATCCTTGCCTCTGCATAGGCAAGTCAAAAACCTCTATCAATAGAATAGACTCCTAAAAGCAGAAAACATAGCCCTGAAGAAAAAGTTGCAGCAGTGAGAAGAAGAGGCTAAAAGGAACTTGGATGTATTAGCCCATGTATCAATTGAATGACTTATGGATGGTCAGAGGTCAAAAGTCATATGCTCATCAATTTTGTTTTAATTATGATTATGCACAAAGTTTCAAATCAACAAATCAAATATTGATTATGCAACCAGAGAATGTTTTAGGTTTGAGTTTTTGGATTATGTCAAGGCAAGTTTTAATCTTCAAATTTGGTGTTTAGATAGAGTATTAGGCTCCTCACTGCCTCACATACATAAATCAACAACCAAATAAATGATTACAGGGTTGCACAGAGTTTCGCAACGTGGGTTCGCTGCCAAATTTTTTGTAGTTTACAGTGCGCTGTGAAACCTCCTAGATGCTGTGAAACTGAACTTGTTTTTCCAAATCAACATCCGATAAGTATGATTCAACTTTCCATCTATCAACACATTTGCAACTCAACTCCAACATTCCAAATCTTGACCATTCAGTATAGAAGGTTTGAAATATCCAAGGAATATTGTGTAGTAAATGAAGTGAAAGTTCGTTCCTATATTTTTGAAAAACAGTTGTAATTAGATCCGATTTTGATTGTAACCAAATCTATTCATGGGGAAACAATTGAGCTTGAATCCCCGAGCCTAGGATCAACTATTTCTATATATTTTGAAATTGCAAATGTGCAAAGGGTTTGAAAAAGCGTAGAAGAGACATATTTTTGAGCATCTTTGTAATTTTTGAATTTTAATGGAATATCAGTCAGAAGTACAGAGCTACTCTTACCAGAGATTCTTGTGTTGATGATATGAAGTGTGTGCTTCTCTCTTGTGTATGTATTTTCCAATTTTATTTTTCATTTCATCTGTAACCTGCATATACTTAATCGAAAAGTAATGGTTTAGAATTCATTTGATTTCGATGCTTTAGATCAAGCAATTAAGTATTGTAATTTCTTGTAAAAAACATAGTCAGAATTCATCCTAGTTGATGCTCTGAATGTAGTTCATTGTTTTATCCTTCTTCCATTATGTTACAATAATATTTTCACTAAAATATTATCAACTACCTAGCTCCTACTTCCTTGATAGCTCTAAAACCAGTCACTGATAGTTCCCATTGCACTAAACTCGACTCCATGCCCAATGGACTCCTTCTTACCTCTGCCAACAACCTTATAAATTTCCTAAATTACAGATCTAGCCACTATGCATAATTTGATAGCCTGCCATTCTTGACTGAGTTGTAAAGAGAAGTCCTTCTCTAAATTGAAAGGGCTAGTTTCAACTCTAAAGTGGTTTTGAGGTTACCTTCGTGATTTGCCTCCTCAGCCAAGGCAATTTACAGAGTGATAACAAAATTAACAAGTACAACGGTAAGCTTCCTGTAATATGCTTTAATTGTGGTAAAATTGGTCATTTTGTTGTTAAATGTCCTAATGCTAAGAATTCAAAAAGTGATGAAGAAGAAGTTCCCAAGAAAGAAAAGAAATACCAAAAGGGAAACAAAAAGAGAAATAAAAGGAAAGTCTTCAAGAAAATTCTCTACTAAAGAGAATATAGTTCCTCATCTGATGAGGATGATGATAGTGACAATGACTCATAGAGAGTACTCTCTATGGCACTTGAAAATTATGAAGAAGATTATGAAGAAGAAGGTGAAGTAGATCTTGAAGTAGAACTAATTCGTGCCTTAAGTAAGATAAAAAGATAAAGGAAGAAAAACAAGTCACTCAAGGAAGAATTGATCAGGCTAAAGGAGGGTTCTTAACATTCCAACTCTGAATAAGTCCAACAGATGATTATGAATCTAAAGGTCCAAGTAGAAGAGGCTAGAAGGATTGAATAAATGATCAAAAACCAGTTGGAAGAAAAAGATATAATTAAGGAAAGCTTGGAAGAATAAATAATCTCACTAAGGAAGGAACTTCAGAAGAAAGACATGCAACAAAACAATACCAAAATATTGGATGAGATCATCAAATGTCAAAATTCATACTATGACAAGTCTGGACTAGGATACAAACAAATGCTTTCTGAGAAGGGTTCAAGCTCCATGAATACGGAAAAGGAAGAAGGACAAAGGACTTATGAAGAAGTCATCAAAGGTCCCATCAAGAAGGAAAAATGCAAGCCTTCAAAGGATAACATTCAAGAAATATAAAGAACTCAAGAAGAAGATTACAGAAGAACTGCACCACCTAGAAGTTCTGGAACTCAGAACCAACAACCAACAATGGAAATAACTCAAGAATAAGATTACAGAATATCAACACCTTTTAGAAGACCCCCCACACTCAGGTACCAAACTATTTTTCTTGGTTTATGTTATTCCTGTAACAATTTTGGGCACATGGCTATAAACTGTAGAGCCTATGCTAAGAACATAAGAAACTATGAAGGCTACTCTAGAATTAATCATCTCAGAAATCCTCATGAAGCATATAACATAAACTATAATATTTTTGGCTCATTAAATAATGAAATAAAATGCTCTAAATGAAACAATTTTGGACACATGGCCAAAGATTGCAGATTGACTATTCCTCCAAAGGAACCAAAGTAGGATTTCAATAGTCATAAACAATCAAGGATATGGAAAAGGAAGTAGGATAAGTTGAACATTGAAGAATGTTCAATTGCTTTACAAGCCCAAAGAAGAAAAAGTGATTGGTACGTTGACAATGGTTGTTCAAAACATATGGCGAGTGAAAAGGACATGTTTGTAACTCTAAAGAAAGAAAGGGATGGACCAGTTTCATTTGGCAATGATAACTCAGCCAAAATTATAGGAAAAGGCACAATCAAGCTTGGAAGTAAATATGCCATGGTATAAAATGTCCTACTTGTCGAAAATATGAAGCATAATCTGCTAAGTGTGAGTCAAATGTGTGACAAGGGACATACACTTCTATTCAACTTAAAGAAATGTGAGATAAGGAAAGAAGGATCAGGCAATTTGGTGGTGACAACAATAGGGACTCCAAACAACATATACATATTAAATGAGATTGGAAAGGAATGATGTTACTTGGGAAGGGAAAAGTAAAGTTGGCTCTGGCACAAAAGAATGGGTCATATGAAATTTGGCAATCTTGTCAAAATGAGCAAAAAGGAAGCGGTAAGAGAAATGCCTGAACTTTCAAAGCCATCCAATACTATGTGCAAGCACTGTCTACATGTAAAACAAACAAGAACTAAGTTCAGAGCAAAGGAATACTCTACAAATAAACCATTGGA
>SNQJ01S0040665.1:7172-21248 GCA_010110895.2 Picea sitchensis | reverse complement strand
GGGGGGGGGGTGGATCAGTATGAGAAATTTTTACTACTTTAATCACAATATACAAACTTCAACTTTATCAAAAGTATATCATTTATGATTGCATTCAATATATCATGAGCATATAACCATAAGTAGTACCATTCAACAATATAATATCATATACACAATACACCATAATTTACGTGGAAACCCAAATGGGAGAAAACCACTGAATTATTTCTTATATATATCAAGAATGCATTCATAGGAAGCACCAACTTTCCAATTCTCTGGCATCAATTGGAAGAAGGCCCCAACCCCCTATTTATAGGCTCCAACCTGAAGGAAGCTACGACTCCTCGTATTCTCCAACCACAACTGGAAGGAGGCTCCAACACCCTAGTTTACAGACTCCAACCTGAAGGAAGCTGCAACTCCCTATGTTATTCAACACCAACCGAAATGAGGCTACGACTCCCTAATCTACATGCTCCAACCTGAAGGAAACTATGGATCCTTGAACTCTCTGGAACCAAACGGAAGGAGGATACAACCCCCTTTCCTTGCCCTGTCCCGCCACTCTGAAATATAAGTGTAGACTCAAACTGTCACTACCACTGATCAACCTGTGACTACCACTATCAACCTGTCACTGTCACTGTCACTCTGTCACATCAACTTCTACCTTATGATCAACCAATCATCCAACCTGTGAGTGTTCCTGTCCATGTCCCTGTCACCGTCACTCTCATTGTCACTGATATATCATCATCAACCAACTATAACTAGATCCACTCACATGGATACCAAAACCATCACCATACCATGTACCAAAACCTATACCATACCATGTACCAAAACTTGTACCATATCATGCATTAACCATGTACCAAAACTTGTACCATACCATGTACCAAAACTTGTACCATACAATGTACCAAGACCTGTACCATATCATGCATCAACCATGTACCAAAACATGTACCATACCATGTACCAAAAACTATACCATACCATGTACCAAGACCTATACCATATCATGCATCAACCATGTACCAAAACCTGTACCATACCATGTACCAAAACTTGTACCATACCATGTACCAAGACATGTACCATACCATGTACCAAGATCACCGAGATATACCTCTAATGTACCATGACATCTAATGCATGTACCTCAAACATGTGCCATAACCTCATCAAGAAGTGCCTTAAACATGCATCAATATCACCAAGAAATGTACCTCATACATGTACTAAAAATATTTCTCACACCATGCACATAATATGTGCCTCAAGCATATACCAATGTCTCAACAAGATACCAAAGACATTCCTCAATCATGCACCATAACATCACCAACATGTAACCCTAAAAACATGCATATAAACATACCTTTAAACTTGTAGATGACCTGATACACAATATTTCAGACATGTAACTCTTCCTCAGCCTCAACAACTTGGTACTAGTATCCTCCCCAAATTTTCCTTAGTCTCGCGAGACTAAGTCTAGTCAACTAGCGGAGCCTCACAGGATGAGGGTCGTACAACCCACGAGGGTGCCTCACGGGACACCAGTAGCCTGACCTGCAGGGGTCAGCCAAATTAGGGTTTAACAGAAAAGCCTCGCTCTCCTCTGCAATCCTAAAAATTTCACATTCCTTACTCTTGTTCTGCTTCAGATTCGTCATTTCAAATTCATCAATAGATCACTTTCTCACGAGAAGATATTCAATAAACTTGTGTAACTGAATGTACAAATGAGAGAATTATTATTGTGTATTTGTACTTTGCCAAGTGACTTCTTTCCTTAACTTTAGAGACAACCTATACTTTCTTGTTATAACCACTTTACCCTTTAATTAATGACTTGTATCATCTTGCTATAACCATTTAGGGGCTTATTAACCATTCGTCGGGGTTTCCAACTTCATGACTTCATAACTCCTCAACCATGACGAACTACGTGATGTTCCACCTACTGTTGGAAATTACATGACGAGGACTATCCATCTATGAGTGTGTTACCTACATTTACACTATCCTTCATGTCTTTATTACTCAAATAACTTTGGGCTTCATGACCACACCTCTAGGATTTCTTGTAGACTTCTTCAAATGAACCCATCGCATCTTTTGACATTAACCACTTCTGTTGACATCAATGACAACCAACTATCCAATAGTATATTCCATCACCATAGCAAGAGAAAAGCATCCAAGAGATAACACACCAATTTATCTCCAAAGACAAGTTTTAAGCATCTAAAATTTGCACAAGAGAGAGAGATGCGATTTTCCCAAGAGGGGCGAAAATTTCAGCCAAGTCTCTCACTCAAGAGAGAGTGAGTTATTTTAAATGGAAATAAATTTGGTCTTTATTTATACAGGACCTCAATAATAATTTTGTCCACAAAATATTCGGGTAAACCACAAAACAAGGGGGCCAACCCCCTTAGTTTTTCCCCTTTATAATTTAAATTTGAATTTTTCACAAAAAAAAACCCTAAAGGTGACATCAAACCCTTGTAGAGTGACATCTTGGCATAATTGGAAAGTCGTTGAGCAATATTAGGAAGTCATTGGGCCTCCAAAGGCCTTACCTTCATGCACTAGGGTATTCTCCATGGTGTAAGGGATCCTCCTCATCACAAGGTTCCGAGTTTCCATCAAATCATCATCACCACCATCAAACCCTAGCCCTAGTCAAGCCCCAAAAGTGTGGTGTAAGTCCTCCAAAGGCAAGTAGTTGGACTAGATAGTGCTAGGTGCCAACTACAAGATCTCCTCTATTGACTCCAAAGGCAACCTCCATCCTATGAATTTCCCCAAGGTCTGGGTCATGGTATCCAACCTATGGGCTTCATGCCCCAATGAAGGACTAAGCTAGGCTTGTTCCTCCAAAATGTCCATCAAATAAGGTCCTGCAAAGATAGATGAGTGTTCTCTCCAAGGGTATCAAGTCAAATGTATCATGGCAAGTAAATACACATTTAATACAAGATCCACCTAAACATGTGCATCAAAACTACTTTATCAAATTAAAAAAGTGCTCAGAGACCCTGTGCAAGCTGCCAATTTTAAGTATGGGAGGGTTGTCAGGTGACCTATTAGGTGAATCATTCCTTAAGTCAAGGAGTGTTTCCTAGGTGGACCCTCTATAAGCCATGTAAGGAAGATGGAATGAAATGGGGGTGAGAATTTTGGGCATGGGGTTCATGACATACAAGGGTTCGTAGTGTCTCATTTATGGGTGCCTTTGTAGAGGGTGAGATGCACCTTCCTTTTCAATGCAACCTTTTTCCAAGCCAATTATTTTCCATTAATTAATTATAGTCGAGAACAATTGAGTACTCCAAATTAGTAACATAAGACTTGAAGGAAGTACCATAATGTCACTTGAATCTAGAGGTACACAGAGTGCCATATGGGTAAAGCAAAGGGCATAACACACTTGTGTAGATCCCTCAACAAGTGGGACATCTACATATGTGAAATTTTCTTTTGCAGGTCTTCAATTATTTTAAGAGAAACATTTCATTGTTCTCAAGACCTCTTTTGGCGAGCATCTAGAAGGTTATAATTTTGGCTTTTGTCTTTTGCTAGCTACATTCCCTTTGGGCCTTCATCACCTTCTTCCCATGAAATGAGGTACAATCCCTTCTCAGGTCAGTACACTCAAAAATCCCAAAAGATAAGGAGATGAAAAGGATGAAGTGTGAAAAATGATAAGTATGATCGAGAATGGTACGATGACTTATCAAGGAGACCTCCYAGTAGAAAAMCTTTCCCCAAGTGTGACCACTTACTAGGGCACAATSTCAACCACCAAGGTGAAACAGGGAAACGACCATAATTTCCAAGCATACTTTCTATAATCAAAAGGAGMTTTAAATGAAACACATTGAAATGCCTCAAGTATTAAAGTGACACTTACCACAATACCTAACTTGTACCTCATGGAGCAAGACCTATTGTCTTCTGGAAACATGATGATGTGGTGCATGCCATCATGATGAACCAAAGAAGTTTGGTGGTGAAGTGGGTCTTTGTCTATGCATGTGGATGTTGTCAGTCATCTGTCTCTCAGTACTCCATGTTTGCAACCCGAGGGCCTCAAGACATCATCCCCTTAGTTATACCTAAAAATGGGGGATAACACCAATAAATTTGAAGTTACCAGTGTACAAGCTATTGTGACAATTTTCTACCAACCAAGAGGCCTTGCAACATCATTTGGACAGGTTGGTACAATTAGAGGAAGAAAGACTTGTCGCCTACACGYGATTCATAGAATATCAGGCTCATGTCAAGAGGGTGTTAGACCATAGTGACAAAGGAAAATCTTTCCAAGTTGGGGACATARTGTTATTATGGGACAAGAAGATCGAGAAACCAGGTGACCACAATAAGTTTGGTAGTTTATGGTTGGGCCCATAGTGTATCAATGTGGTGGTGGGGCCAAACACCTTTCAGTTGGCCAAATTGGATGGTGATCATGAGGGGCTGCCAATCAATGGGAAACAATTGAAGTACTACTTCCAATAAGGGAACAAGTCCCAAAACAAAAACAAACAAAAAAAACAAGAAAAAGAGAGGAACAATTTTGGGTTTTGGGGGGTATTAGTTTATTTTCAAATTTTCTAATTAGTTATCTAGTTTCCTTTCCTTTCCACATACCATTTTCAGATTTCAATCTTGCTGATTTTTATGTTTTAGGACAACAATTTTTCCTTTTTGTTTTGCAAAATTTGTCTTCCATAGTCATCCTTTTCCAAGCCTACGTAAGAGTCCATGATTTTTTCCTTGTTATATCAGCATGTGGTCATGTCTTTTACATAGTTTTCTCCTTACATTGTTGTCCTATTTGTTCATAGTCTCTAAGTGTCTTATGATACTTTTGTTGAGCCTTCTATTGTCTTATCATTAGAGTGAACCTAGATGAGGGTCTGCTTGTTCATATTCCAAAGCATTGAGCCTTTAAGATGGGTAGAATTGAAGAGACATAGGGGAGTCTTGCATCATCTTTTGTCTTGTCTCTTCATTGCTTTCCATTGAGTCATTTGATTTGAGTTATTCATCCCCCTCATCCAACAATAGGGACATGATACCATACATCTTATATCTTCCTGAGTTATCACTTCGCACTAAGGGAAGAGTTTTCATTATTTATTTTCCTTTCAGCAGATCGTCCTTCATCAAATCCAACACGTTATCTAGGTATGATCCAGAACTAGAGCACCTTGATAGCTGTTAGCCTCATTAGAGGTTATTTCACATTCGAAAAGGTTGAGCATTATTGGGCCTTGTATAATATACCCAATAGACCTAGGTTAGGATATTAATGTTTTGCTCTGCAAGTTATATTATTTTGGGTTGTGTGATTTTGTCAAACAATTTGCTTTACAAATGTTTTGATGCCAAAAACTAGGTTGCTAACTTCCCACAAACACTTTCCATGCATTTTAATTAAATATTTCCGTCAAAAATATTGCAAGCATACCCAATACACTTGAAATAGAAAAGGGCATCATAGCATTTTTATTATGTAAGGATGATCCAGATGGATGTCGGTGGCCTCCCACCTATTCCATCTGGCTAATTTTGGCAATTTTCCAGTTTGGCAGTTTTTTCCTAGTTTTTGGGTCCCTGACTTCCGGGGACGTTTTGAGGCCGTAAACATCGTTTTTATGGCTCGCCATAATCAAACTATGAATGGAGTCAAAGTCTGACGAAAAAATGTGTATTCCTTGGATAGACCTTTCCAACAGGCTATCGTGCACCTAAAATGAAGTTCGTATGCAAAAGTTATGACCCTAGGAAGTTGATGTACTAGCTTACCCCAACGGGGCCCACATGACTTTTGGCACTTCATCTCCTAGGGTTAGGTTTTTGGATGTATAGGGTTTTGGCATTCTTGTTTATTGTAAAAAGTCTGAGAGAGCCTCATTGTAACCATCGTCTTGCGAATGAGCACAACCGTCACATCTCTTCTCAGAGATAAGTTGGCACCATTCTAGCAAGCTTGTTTTCCGTTGCATTTTACAGTTTCAACACATTTTCTTATTGAATAGAAACCAATTTTACTGTATCTATGTTATTCTATCCCTGTTATTCTTGTGTCTCTATGTTAATAATAATAATAATCGATGTTCATTTTCTTTCTGCTCATAAAATCCGGATCAAGGGTATCAGAGCGGTCTGCTCCTTGTTGTTATTAATGCATGTCCCCGACGAGGTCAGGGTACAAAGAATTGGGTCTCGAGCTTGTTTCTCTTGAGGAAAAAATATCTTGCATGCCCAAGTGACCTCTCATGGTGGGATAAAATAAATACGATGGGATAGGAGACCCTTTCAAAATGTTGCTCGAGGAAGCCCTCACGCAACAGAGGAACGAAATGATGGATAGTTTTATGCAAATCCTTCGGCGATTACCAACATGCGACACATCTTCCTCGAACGGAGGCGACAACCCCTTCAAGGTACAAATAAACTTTGATATTCCCATATTTGAAGGTCAGATAGACACAAATGCAGTAGACAAATGGTTAAATCTGCTAGACTGGTATTTTTCTGTCCATAACTTTTTGAATAGAGAAAAGATTACGTTTGCACTCCTCAAAGCCATTCCCCATGTCAAATATTGGTGGGAGAATTTATGTGAGGAAAAGGAAATAGAGGAACCCTCATTATTTATAGTCATGGTCACCTAGGAGTGCTTCAAGGAAGCTATCAAGGAACAATACTACCTTGTCGGAAGTTATGGCGACCTGTATACAAAATGGACCACACTGCAGTAGGAAAGAGACCAAGCAGTGCCAGAGTTCACAAATATCTTCCATAACTTGCGCACCAAGCTGGGTAAAAAAGATTCTGAGCGACATCTAGTGCTCAAGTATCATGGTGATCTACATAGATACATCCAGGTCAAAATGGATTTTTTGGACATCTCGTCCTTGGGCGCTGCCTATCGATATGCCGTCAAAATCGAGCAAAAGCTTAAACAAAATACATGGCAATTTGGGCCCGGGAACCCCTCACATCAGAAGTAAGTAAAGGGAAGCCCCAATCCATAAAACAAAGGATAAAGCAAATACGAATAGCCTTAGGAAAACCATCCTATACTACAAACAAAGAAGGACACTGGAAAGACAAAGAAAGATACTGGGAAGTGGTGCGACTTCCATAAGAGCCCCTGGCACAACACTACTGATTGCCACTCCAAGAAATTGTTGGTGGCTGAGGTGAAAGCCTATGAATTAGATGTGCGTTTTGAATATGATTCAGAACTAGAAAGGGGGATCCAGATCATTGACGTGGATTCCAATTCCACTGTTTCTACCACCAAGGTCCATCCCGATGAACCAGACGAACCAGAAGAAGGCAAACGCCTCTTTCATTCATAGATGTGGGTAAAAGGTACCCTGCTGCACTTTATCGTTGATAGTGGTAGCCAGAAGAACCTCACCTGAGAAGAGGTCATCAAGCGGCTAGTCCTACCGACAACTCCGCACCCGTAGCCCTACACCATTGGATGGCTCCTCCAAGGAAGCGATCTTAGTGTCAACCAATAGTGCCGCCTGTTGTATGACATCAAGCCCTTCAAAGAGGTATTTTGTGATGTTTCTCCTCTCGAAGTTTGTAATATTCTTTTGGGCCAACCTTATTTATGGAAACATCATGCTATATATGAGTATAGGCCTCATAGTGTTATTATTACTTTGAACAAGAAATTATACAGGATACCTGAGGTAGTTCCACCTCGTGCTACTTCCTTGATATCTGCCAAGCAATGTAGGAAGGTCATCTCTCAGACCAGGAAGTTTGTCTTCTTCATGATTCTCTCTCAGAGTGAGCGAAATATTGCAGCCACATCCAAGGCCTCCGTGGTCGACCTCTCCACATAGCAGAAGCAAGTGGATAAGGTCATTACAGAATACAAAGATATCTTCTCCTCACCTACTAGGGTACCTCTGCACTGTCAGGTCAATCATCCCATCGATCTGACCCCCGACACACCGCTTCCTAATGGGCTAGTCTACCGCCGCTCTCTCTTAGAGAATGATGGGATCAAGTGACAGATCCAAGAACTTCTCCACAAGGGGCACATCTGTCCCAACTCATTGCCTTGTGGGAGCCCAATCGTGCTGGTGTAGAAGAAAGGTGGGACTTGACGACTCTGCATTGATTACCAGTCTCTAAATAGAATCACAGCCAGGAACCGATACCTGATTCCCAGAATCAACAATCTCCTTGATCATCTCAAGGGGGACAAATACTTCAGTAAGATTGATATGAAGTCTGGCTACCACCAGGTCTCCATATAACATACATATGTATGGAATACCATCTTCAAGTCAAAATAAGGTCTTTTTGAATGGATTGTCATGCCCTTTGGTTTGAAAAATTCTCCAGCAACTTTCATGACGATGATGGACGATATCCTATGACCTTTCACCAATACTTTTGTAGTGGCATATCTGGATGAAATCCTCATCTACAACAAGACTTGGGCAACACACTTGCAGCATATTCAACAGGTTCTTCACACCCTGCAGAAGCACAAGCTATATGCCAAATTGGGAAAATTCTCCTTCGGCATGGACAAGGTCCAATACCTAGGATACATCATGGATCAACATGATGTGCATGTGGATCCAACAAATATCCAGGTCATCCGTGACTGGCCAGCCCCAACCACACTCACTGAGATTCAGAGCTTCTTAGGCCTTGCCAATTTCTATAGCAGGTTCATGTTGGGATTCTCCCATATTGTATGGACCCTCAACCAAGTAACCAGGGGTGGTGGTAAGGAAACATTTGTGTGGGGCATGTCCCAACAAAAAGTGTTCGATGATTTAAAGCAACACTTGTGCTCAGCCCCAATACTTTCATTACCAGACCTACAACAATTCTTTGAGATCAAGACAAATGCTTTGGACTATGCTGTGGGTGCAGTTATGACTCAACACGACCACCCCATGGCCTATCATAGTGAGACACTATCATATGTTGTTCGTAAGTACCCTACTTACGACAAATAAATGTACTCCATTGTGTAAGACTTCCACCAGTGGATACATTACATTCTCGGGAAGGAGACAATCATCCACATGGATCATAATCCACTCCAGTTCGTGCAGACACAAGGAAAATTGTAGAATGACTGCCATCAAAAGTGGTCCACATACTTGCAGCAGTTCGAACTCAACATAAAGTATAAAACATGCAGTACCAACTGAGTCACTGATTGCCTCAACCGACCTCTAATCACGACACTCACTATGGTGCTAGACTCTTGTGGCCATGAGACCTCCGGATGACCCAACCTCTATGAGACATACCCTGACTTCGCCACCACATACTGAATGTTGGGCACAAACTCAGTTGTCTTGAATTTCCATCTTTAAGATGTGCTATTGTTTTAGATTTTAACCTTGTACAATATTTACTGCAAATAGATTTTCAATAAAAGAACAGAAAATATACAATGGCAAATACAAACATTACACAAAGATTTTTCCCCTGGAAACCCAAACTGGGAAAACCAACATATTTTATATTCATTCATTGTGTTACATTGTTTACAATACAATATACATATAGGAGCCAACAACATCCAAAACCCTAACCCAATGACCTGGATTAGTCAACAACCCTAATTCCTTAACCGAAATAGAAAACCATCGACAAAAAACCATGTGCCGAAAAACCACCTAAATATGTGACAGGTTTCCCGAGGCAGAATTTTTTTGCAAAGAATATAACACATACCCAACAATTGTGCCAAATGGGCCATCTCTGCATTCCATCAAGTGAGCGAGCGAATTTGATTTGGGAATCCCACTATAGTCGAGTGGCAGGACACTTCAGCGTCGAAAAGACAGTGGCAATGCTGCAGAAACATTTCTATTGGCCAAAACTTTGACATGATGTCAACAAGTATATCAAGTCCAACACTGCCTGCGATATTGCCAAACAAAACACTAAGAAATAGGGCATGTGAACGCCCTTGCCTACTCCTGACAGGCCATGGGAATCCATCTCAATGGACTACATGTCAGGCCTTCTATCTACCAATAGGGTAAATGACTATGTCTTTGTGGTTGCTGATCGCTTTTCCAATATGGCGATCTTGGTTGCCTGCAAGAAGAGCATCACAACAGAGGCCACTACCAAGATCTTCTTTGAACGAGTCTGGGAACATTTTAGAATCCCAAAAGCCATTGTCTCAGATTGAAACAATCAGTTCCTCAACACATTTTGGTTGAGCCTCTGGTCACTTCTGGACACCAAGCTCACCAAGTCCACTGCCTTCGACCCCTAGACAAATGGCCAAACTAAGGTCGTAAATCAGATGATAGTGCATATCCTACACATGTACAATTCCAAGCACCCCTGCACATGGGATGAGAATCTTCCCTATGTTCAACATAACTACAACATATCCCTACATAGCTCAACTGACCACAACCCCTTTCAGGTCAGGTTGGGATTCCAACCATTGGGTCCCATGGATGTTACACTACCTCTTGTGGCCACCCCGACCGATTCATCACCTGCTCCAACTTAATATAAAAAATCCTCCCAGTTCATTGAGTGGATTCAACACATCCACCAACAAGTTCAGTATATTTCACAGAAGTCCAATTCCAAGTACAAGTAGTGCCATGATCAACACTGGGTGCCACATACGTTTAAGGTGGGAGACAAAGTGTGGTTACACTTGCAAAAAGAACGCCTTACAGGGCCCCATCGGAAGCTTATCCCACTCCATTACAGACCTTACACCATAACCAAGGCTTTGGGTGACAATTATTTTAAGCTCAACATTCCCCCTTTCCCTGGCATGCACCCAGTGTTCAACGTGGATCTCCTTTGGCCATACTTCCCACCATTGTTGGACACATCAAAGATAGCAGAACAATTGACACCGAATGAGATCAACCCTGACTGCATGAAACATGCATCCAGTGCTCAGATTGTGGACAAACAGGTCAAGGGATCTCACAAACAAAGGTTCAAGCTTTATCGAGTTGTCAAAGCAGGGCATCTCTTGCACCAAGGCAAGTGGCTCAACCAGGGCCAAATTCAACAAAAAATTCCTCATTTGATGGGGGAACTCAACGCAATGGAGACCATTGATTCCTAAGGGGGGAGGATTGATCCATATGGATTTCAATGGCCTCCCACCTGTTCCAACTGGCTCATTTTGGCAGTTTTCCAGTTTGGCAGTTTTTTCCTAGTTTTCGGGTCCCTGACTTCTGGGGCCGTTTTGAGGCCATAACCAACATTTTTAGGGATTTTCATAGTTATCATACAGGTAAAGCCAAAGTTTGATGCCAACATGTGTATTCCTCGGATAGAACTTTCCAGCGGGCTATCGTGCGCCTAAAAATAAGATCGTATGCAAAAGTTATGACCACGGGAAGTTGATGTACTAGTTTACCCCAACGGGGCCCACATGAATTTTGGCGCTTCATCTCCTAGGGTTAGGTTTTTGGATGTCTAGGGTTTTGGAATTCTTGTTTATTGTAAAAAGGCTTGGAGAGCCTCATTGTAACCATCTTCTTGCGAATGAGCGCAACCGTCACATCTCTTCTCAAAGATAAGCTGCCACCATTCTAGCAAGCTTGTTTACCGCTGCATTTTACAGTTTCAACACATTTTCTTATTGAATAGAAACTAGTTTTACTGTATCTCTATTATTGTATCCTTGTTATTCTTGTGTCTCTATGTTAAGAATAATAATAATCAATATTCATTTTCGTTCTTCTCATAAAATCCAGATCAAAGGAACCCAACAACAATACAATTATTTTATTGGTTTTTACAACAACTGCAACACATCAACAAAACACACAAGTAACAAACTAAAAACCTAGAAATGATGCCACAACCCCCTTCTAGTAGATAAATCCTTCTACATAAACCCTTTCCAAGTTAACTCGACCCCTCCAAGTGCCTCACGACTTCCTCTAGCCACACAGACCTATCAAAAAGAGGCTCGACCCTCCTCAAAATGCACACGTGGATTCCCTCGACCCTCAACCTACAAATTAAATGGAGACAAATCCCTCAAATGATGTCATGACCTCCCATGGATTCCCACAATACCTCTTGGTCTGCCCCAAAATCCCCCATGGCCGTCATGACTTTGCTGAGAATAAATTCAATCCTATAATAAACCCCAATGACCTATCCAAGTGCCACAAACTCTCCATGGCCCTTCCAAATATACACAAGGGATAAATTGGCCTCCTCAAGGAACCCTATGAATCTCCTACAAAGCTCCTATGTCTTATTGTTGAACAAAAAACACCAAATGAAGCTCAAGTGAATATTTGGGATGGATCTCCTCCTTTGTTTATCTATGGTTGATGTTGCACCACCGAAACCAAACCACAATGGAAGGTTTTTCAAAACCCCAATGAAAACTTGGCTCTCAAGAGCACTCCGAAAAAGAGATCAAATCATCATGCCAAAGTGAAGGGAGACCCCTCCTTTTATTCTTCTACTGTTCCTTCTATAACTTTCTCCTTTTTGACTAAATCAAACATGACCCTTATTCTTCTTTTACTTTTCACTTTAAGATAACAAGTCACATTTACTAATGTCTAACTAATAATTAATCCAAAAGTTACTTTATTACCTTTTTACTTAATATCACTTTAGAAATATAAAACTCCTAGATAGGTGACATTAAATAAACCCCTTGACTCCCTTTTTCCTCACCAACTATAGCCTATGAAGTCATATAGACTATTTAGGCATCCTCTATCATGATAAATTGGAAGGGGAAATTACAGTCTTCCCTTCCTGAGATTGCTTTCGCTCAAGCAACTCCAAATCGGGATGCTGTAAGATTTGCTCTCCATCCCAAGTAGCATCCTCTACGGGAAAATATTTCCATATGACCAGGTACTCCTGAATCACTCTTCTCCTCAGCCTCCTCTCTTTGGCATCAATATTCCTCTCCAGAGTCATAACCAATTTCCCTTCCTCGTCCAGCAGAGGAAGATCCTCTGATGTGGTGATTTGCTGTCCCAATTCCTTCTTGAGGCAAGATACATGGAAGAAATTTGTATCTTGCTACCCTATGGGAACTCCATCTCACAATCCACATCTCCTGATCACCCTGTATGGTCCATAGAAGCAAGGCTTAAACTTATTTGCACCACTCCTCTTTAGCGAGGATTGCATGTACGACTGCAATCTGAAAAAGACCAAATCCCCAACCTCAAAGTTGCACTCTACCCTGTGCCTGTCTGCATACATCTTCTATTGATTATGGGCAACCTGTAAGTTCTCCTTCAATACTTTCAAGATGTCCTGGCTGTCCTACAACCAATATTTGGCCTTGGGGCCCTTACTCTCCCCAAATTCCAAATCCACAAATGATGGAGCATCGTAGCCATACAAAGCCTTGAATGGAATCATCCCGATGGACATGTGATAAGTGGTATTATAACATTGCTCCCTGAGATGTAACCACTTTATCCAAGCCCTCTTTTGTACCGACACATATTTCCATATGTATCCCTCAATCTACTTGTTTACTATCTTCGTATGTCCATCCGTTTGAGGGTGGTTGCTTGTACTAGGTGTCAATTACGTCCCCGATAACATGAACAACTTCTGCTAAAATGCGTTGAGAAATTTGTGGTCCTGATCATTGAATATGTATCTCGGAAGACCATGTAATATGGCACCCGAGATGCGTTGTACTATGAATGAATGACAAAGAAGTGTGAAAACTTGGTCAACCTATCCACCACTACATAGATACAATCCCTTCCATGTACCTTTGGAAACCCTGTGATGAAATCCATGGAGATGATATCCCACTTCTGTTTTGGAATAGGTAATGGATGAAGTGGACCTGCAGGATTCACAAGATACAACTTGTTCTACTGAAAAGTCATACACTCTTTCATGTACCATAGTACATCCTCCTTGAGACCCTTCCAAGAGAATCTCTCCCTTACCTGCATGTATGTCTTCAGATACCATGGGTTCCTTGCTAGTGGCGCATCATGTACTTCTCTCAGAATATTATCCTTGAGTGTGGACTCAGGGAAAAAATAGATCCTATCCTTG
>SNQJ01S0040664.1:80315-96136 GCA_010110895.2 Picea sitchensis | reverse complement strand
ATGGAGAGATAATGGAAAAGAGGAGAATGTGTGAGAGAGAGATATATATAAAGGAAGAGAGAGAAAGAGAGACAGGTAAAAATAGAGAAGGGAAAATGAGAGAGAGGGAAGGAGGTAGAGAATGAAAGGGAGAGAGAGAGTGAGGGGCCTAGAGAGGGAGAGAGAGATTGATGGAGAGAGAAATAGATGAGGAGGAATAGTTGGGTATATAGGGAGAGGGAAAGAATGATCTGTATGGTGTCACCTGAGAGGGAAAGAATGCTTCCGCCAACTCCTTTTATTTTTCTGTAGTAGCTTTTTATTTGGATTCTTATTTTTTTTCGGCTTCAACTTTATCTTTCACTTGATATTTTTCCTTGGCCTTTTCTTTGTTAGATTCTATTTTTTGTTTCTTTTTAGCATCATTCCTCCTTTTCAACACCTCCTCTTTGTCTCTTCACTTTTTATCTGTTGGTTCTCCTTCCTCCTCTTCAATGAAAACTTAATGAGTTGAGATAGAGATGGGAGAATATATCTTAGCTTCATCTTGTTCTGCCTCTTTTCTGGCCACCTCCCTTGTAAATTCTTCATCCATGATCATTTTTTTTGGTTGGCCCCGCCTACTAAAAATGACTTCGTCGTAAGTTATATCATTTTTATGCACCTCCTCTTCTTCCCAGAAATTAGTGGTGTATTCATATTGGAGTCTCATTATATTAAATTTCTCTTTGACAACATTCTTAGGGTCATGCCTCCTTAATATTTCCTCTCCAAAGTGGTAAGAAAGTAAGATTTCCACTTATGTTTGAGCTTGTTTTGTGTTCTCAAAGAAATAGTTTCCAATGTATAGAGGTAGTGGAGGCCAAATTTCTTTCTTTGATCAGTATAACATTCCTCTAACCCCATGTATGATAGTTTGATAAGCCAACTCTTGAAGAACAAGTTTATTAGGATTGAATCAAGGGAGTAAATGGGGTGGTTTCATCGCACCATATACTCTTATATATGTAGTGTTATCCATCAAATACCAGTCCTCGATCCTTTGTATGAATTCTATCGATTTGTATATCATACAGGGTGGGGAGGTCCAAAAGATAAATTCATAGAATGGGGAACGAAAGTGCTCATAGATTCTTTGATATTTGTTCAGTATTTTTTCTCCCAAAGCACTTTGTAGTAGATGTGGATTGCAACGTCGGTGGGAAACCAAGTCCACCACATGTTTGGGTACCTGTGGGTAGTACACATTATGTCTATGAGATATGAGGACATAGGGAAACTAGGAAAGTTTCTTGGTTGTTCTTTTGCAACTGCAAATATGGAAGCTTTGATATTTTAAGAGAATATGTTTGCCCAGTTGAATGAGACCCCCACATATACACATAAATAAATTAGGTGCATGTAATATAGGGGGAAATGAGTTGCATCTAGTTCCCCATATAACCTGCAAAACATGGACACCATATATTGGTAGAGTCTGCTTAAATTGGTCATGGGGTACCGAATCTTGGGTCGATACTTGAACTGTCTATCTCCTTTGTGCCCTGTGGGGAATAAATATTTCAATGTAAGTTCCAACTCACTAAGAATTTAATCATCCAATTTTTTTTTTCTCATCTTCAATATGATAAAATTTAGCTAAATCATTGAGCATGAATGAGTCTATAGGTTCTTTTCTTGCATTACAGACATATCGAATATTTATATCTACGTTATTCAAGATCTAAGAAATGGTGTCTACACAAGAGAAGACTGTTGGATGTGTTGACACCCTCAAAATTCTTAACTTTATGATATTCCTGAATTCATGGAGCTCATTTGGTTCTTCTTCCTCCACAGAGAAGTTTGACTTATTGAGCATGTAATATACTTCTCCCTATTTGAAGGTCTCTCCATATTTCTCTATAAGTCCATAAGTATCATCATATATGGTCCCAACAATTGCTGCCTCTATTTTTTGTTTTGAGATGCTAGATGGCTCAATCCCTGTTGCTTTTGCCACCATATTCTTCCATGTTGACATGTATAAAATTTCAAAAAGGATAAATTTGGAGCATGTTATTTGAAATATATCCAAATGATCGAAAAAATATAATAATTACTAAAATTATTGAGGCATAACAAGTTGCTTTCTATAGATGTCAAGTTGAAAGAAACGTATCTAATACTGATCGTAGGGGTTAGAACTAAATGTTCTACTAAAGGTCGATAGAATGGAGAAAATAAGATTTGAAGACAACTCATCTAATGAGATCAAAATATTTGTATCCAACTCTTTCGATATGTCACTGGATGGAAACATCACAAATACCAAAAGGTTGAAGTGCTTAAGAGTAAATCCTATGATAATATCGGAGGAGTTGAAAGTAACTCCTATGATATGCTCAAAAGAGTTAAAAGTAACTCTTATTATCTTTCACTGAAGGAATTTCTTTCAATTTCTCTGAGCTATGTAGAGGATATAACTTAAACTTTTCTGAATGCACCATATAAGTTACTTTAAAACCCAGTTAGGTATTTTTTGGCGAGAATAGAAAAGCGATCCAGGGAAAAACCATGACCAGTTTTGAGGAGAGTGAGGAAATCCTATGACTTTATAGATCAATATATTTTTTCTCAGGACGATATTGAGGGGGTTTTCAAGGTTTAAGTGCAAGGATGTAGAGAAATTCCATGCTGGTAAAGGGGAAAGGGTCGACTGGCTGTGTATCCCATGGCAAGGAACTGGTTATAAAAAAAACGTAAGGTTGGTGAAGGGGGGGTGGTCAAGAGATAAATGAAGGAGAGAAGGGGGAACAAGATTATCGATCTAAGGAAAACAGTTAAGGGAAACTAATAAACAAATACCTAACTCTATCTTGAAATAAGGAAGAAAGGTGAGGTAATCTTACCTGGATTACGCGACCACGTGGTGGATATGGATAGGTGAGAACCTCAAAAGGAGTTCATCTCGACACATTTATCCTAAGGTTTCCTTTTTCACTTGAAAATGGTAGGATAACACTAAACCTAACCTCATTTCATTTATATATTCAAACGACTATTTATGACATTAAATACAATGGTTGGGGTTGGTTTGATCGGAGGAGTTAAGATGAAGTTCTCGGATCAGTTCAAAAGTAGAGATAATAAATTTTGTGATGTGTTTGGAAGAGTTGAAAGTAAATACTCCAAACATATTGGAGGAGTTAGAAGTAAATCCTTCGATATGATCATAGGAGTTTCTCCCAACTCTTGCGATATTGTTGTGTATCATACTAAAAGACAAGAAATTCTCCAAACTGCTCGAAGGAGTTTGAAGTAACTCCTCTGAATTGTGCATAGGAGTTTGAAGTAACCCTTTCGAACTTCTTGGATGATCTTGAAGTAAATCTTTAAAACTTCTTAAAGAAGTTTGAAGTAACTTTGTCGATTTCAAAATTGGATTGTAGCACCAAGTATTTATGACCTTTCTTTTTTCAAGTGAAACATGAGTTATCAAAAGAATATTGAGATGGAGAAGTAGAATTATAAGTATTTCTCTTGGCTCAAAATATAATGTTATCCATTTTTTAGGGGGATAAACAAGATAAAATGAAAAGTGGAGGGTTGTAGTGCCTGTCACAACAAAGTGTGAATCATTTAACACTTTAAAATGCATAAAGAAGTAAAAATACTACATCATGCTAATCAAGTCGAATTACTTTAGCTAAAATTTCGTTATGCTTCCCAAAAGACGGACAAGGTAGTAGGAGTTAACACTTCATTAATGGAAAAAATCATTGAACTTAAAGTATGTAAAAACTTGGTCTATCAAGAACATTTTAGACTCACTACACAATACATCAATGAACTAGAAAAAAAGATGGAATCACTGAATCAAAATGTGTTTGATATTTTAGCACTTCATGAAAATAAGGATCAATAATGGAATCTTTGAAGCAAGATTTGTTGGGAAAATAAAATTTGTTGTTAGCATTGGAAAGGGGAGTGAAAAAAGAAAAACTAATGTGTGATGGAATTCGTGATACAAGTGATCTGCTAGATAGTTCATGTGATACTAGTAAAGTGGTTGATTCCATACATATATGTTTGTCTCATGCAATGAGGTTTTAAATGATGTTTTGTCTAAAGGTGAAAATAATATTGAAGATGATGAAATTGGTAGTTTTGAAAGATACACAAAAGGAATTGGGTCTGAGCTCATGAAAAAAATGGGTTTTGATGGAAAAAGATTCGGTAAAAATGGTAAAGTCATCTAGAAGCCGATTAATATTTGTATAAGGCCAAGAAATGAAGGTCTTGATTATGAAGGAAATAAAAACAATGAAAGCACTAATTTTATTAAAGAAGAAACATTATTTTCATATAGTAGTGAAACACAATATATGCAGAAGCAAGAGCAATGTTGCAAGGATTGTGGTAGAATAGGACATGCAATAGCACATTGTTGGAATCTACATCCTTGCAATATTTGTGGCATTACAAATCATAATCATCACACATGTTGGAAAATACAAATATAAAAACCTCATAGAAAGAAACAATCTGGATGGATAAGTGTGTGTGAATGGAAAAATGCTAATTTTATATTGAAAATATTCTACAAGGTAAAATACTCCAATGTACAAAATCTCCCACATGAAGAAGGAATCAAGGAAAGAGTTGATGATAAAAAGTGAGTGAAGAATTTCCATACGTAGGTCATATTTTTCATGGTTCATGGAACCTCTTGTAATGGTTTAGGGTAAACTAACAAAAACCTTGAATATGTAACATTAAGAGTAAGCTAAGGAAAAAACCATGGATATGGTAAAACAGTTTAGGGTAACCCATAGAAAGTCTTTGGGATGATTAAGGATGTAGCCATTGGAATTTTTCTCCTCCCATCTTCAAATTGGTACAAATGAAACAAGAAGAAATATGCAACAACATTATATCTCAAGATAATTCTTGTATGGGAGAATTATTCTCAAGCAACCAAGAATAATATTTTGAGATGGAATACAGTGAAAGGGGAAGGAACGTCAGTCAACATCAACATTCCAGGTATTGATGAAGTTTGTGTTGTAATATAAGTAGAATCTCTTGGAAGATCCTACTGAAGCAAAAGAAGATTGTTGAAGAAATTGACCTTGTAAGAATTGCAGAGCATGACCATAGTGAATAAATTGAATCCCACTGTGTAGAAACACATGTGGATGATGTAATGGAATTTTATTTCAAATGTTGTAAACCTAGCTAAGAATTAGACCAACAATATATCATGTTATGAATTTTGTAAGTGCATAAATACATTCATGGTTAGTGTTAGCAATGTTATCAGTCGTAGTTAATGGGGAGTGTTGAGACATAATAATTACTCCCATTCATGGTAGGTAAGAATATTCTAGATAGTCCAGTGTGGATCGAGTGACCAAAAAATTCCAATTCCATAGAGTTCGATGCTTCTTGGAAACTATATAGATCATTCGTAAAGGATGTCTAGATCATTTATCTGTGTATATATACATGTTATAGTCAATGGAATGAATAGGTGGAATGCATAAGTGTTTTTAAGTTGTAGCTTGAGTATTCCATGTATCTTATAGATGTAATACTCTCTCCCTCTTTTCTTTCAAGGCGAACATTTTGAACTTTATATAGTCATATGTTTAAATCTATTCATCATAATAAACTAGTTAGTTGATCGTAATCCATTTTAGTTATTAATTTACATGTTACCACATGTGGAAAATAAAGTTTATATGTGAAACCCAATTTTAATCAGTACTATTGATGTTAAGAACCAAATATAAAAATAGAATAAAAAACCTCAAACTAAGTACTCAAGGCCTTCAAAAAGAGAGAATTTCAAATATTAAGCCTCTTCGAGGGGGAAACCTACTTATACACCACATAAATTTACAAATACAAGATGATTCCAAATGAAAAGGTATCCTCGGTATATATAGGAGACTAGGAGGTACAATTACAACTAATGGACCCAAGTTGACATAAATAAAATAACAATACTAATATAATATTCCCCAATTAAGGGTAATGTGCCACTATTTAGGGCTTAACATGGCCCTCCCATTCAAACAAGTGTTCTATGCAATGGTTGAGTATTTCTTGATGCTTCTGTATAAAAGACTCATCCTCCCAAGTGGAATATTTAGTAGGTAGTTTCCTCCACTGAATGAGATAATCTGAAATGGATCTATTCCTCAGCTGCAAAATTCTTATGTCAATGATATCTCCATGCTCCAATATGATTTTTCATTCATCGTCAAGTTTTGGAAATATAGTTTGAACTGGGATCTTCTCACCTATAACCTTGTTTAAGCACGAAACATGGAAAACTAGGTGTACTCACGAAGATGTAGGCAAATCCAATTTGTATGCCATAGTACTAATCTTTTGAAGCACCTTATAAGGGCCATAGTACTTTGGTGATGATTTATTATCCTTCTTATCTTTCTTGAGGGAAATTTGTTTGTATGGTTATAGTATTAAAAATACCCAATCCCCTACTTCAAAACTTATTTCACTATGATGATGATCTACTTGTTGTTTCATGTGATTGTGTTCCATGGTCAGGTTATCCTTTAAGAGTTGGAGAACCTTTTGTTTATGCTTGATGTGATCTTCCACTGCTTGAACCTTAGATTTCTATTTTAGCGAAGAAGTGATGGAAGGTGGGTGATATCCATCTAATTTCATAAATGGTGTCATTTTTGTTGCAGTATGAAAGGAAGTGTTATACCACCATTCTTCCAAGGGTAACCACTTGAACCATTGTGTTTGTTTATCAGAGACAAAGAAACAAAGGTATCCTTCCAGACATTTGTTCACTATATTGGTTTCTCCATCAGATTGAGGATGATTAGATGAGATATGAGACAGTTGAGAACCCAAACAGGAAAAAACTTTATCCAAAAATGTCCAGTGAAGATGGGATCTTTGTCACTTACAATAATATTTTGGCTTCCATGTAGCTTTTGAACTGTCTTTATGAATGCGGTGGAAGCTGTAGTGGCCTTGAAAGAACAAGAGAGTGCACAAAAGTGTGTGTAATTGGTCAGTCTTTCAATAATCACCATGATGACACTCTTTCCTTTTTTGTTGTTATTCTGACACTCTTTTCTTTCAGTAATTGGTCACCCATTTTTGTTGTTATTTTGAAGATAATATTTTTTCCAAGAAGTATTCAAGACTATCATGATTTTTTCTGACCTTGAAGTGCCTATCTATTAGGTAAGGGTTCCATTTCTTTAATCCATGTTGTATTTCCATAATTTTCATATCATAAATGGGTTTGTCTAAGTCCTTTCCCTTAAGTGGTCGACTTTCAAAAGAAAGGGGTCTTCCTTCTTTCATTAGAACAACACCAATTCCATTTCCTGAGGCATCACATTCCACAACAAAGGTTTTTGTGAAGTCTCGTGTCGTCAAGGAAAGATATTTGCACATCGCCTCTTTAAGTTTTTCAAAAGCTTGAGTTTCCTATGGAGTCCATGAAAATGAATCATTCTTAGTTAATGTCGTTAAAGGTGTTGGTATTCTTCCATAGTTCTGAACAAACTTGTGGTAGTAACCTCTCAAACCCAAAAATCCTCTAAGATTATTCAATGTTTTGGGAATCGGCCAATCCATCATGACCTTAATATTGTTAGAGTCTAACTTGACACCTTCATGAGATAGAATATGAAAAAAATTGAATAAAAAATATAGGTTTTAATGAAAATTGTAAGTTATGTTTAATGTACTTTATGCATCGAATCGATAAGAATGTGAAACACATAAAACTCCATAACTTGTTGCAGAATAACAATTATGACTTTTACTTGATGCTTGTTAATGTTTAAAGATTTCATCCATTATAAACCATGTTGCAAATTAAGAGAAGATAACATCAAACAAGAAAGACAAGTAGACATAAGAACTTTGTTAACAGAGTTCACCAATCTTTGGCTACATCTCTGGGCCTGCTTCCAAGTGGAGGAACTCTTTCTTTCTCTTCAAATGCTCAATTTCTCTTTAAATTGGCTCTTTCTTGTTAAAAACCATGCTTCAGATCTATTGTGCAATACCACCTTGCTCAGACACATATATGCCTCAACAATCTCCTCTCAAAACATGGCTTAATGCCTCTCAAAACATGAAAAATGGACAATATACACAAGCTGCTCCTCCAAATCCCTACATCAAATTTTTTTCCCTCAAGCTCAAAAAGCATGGTTTATATAGTTTTTAGACCCAAAAAGAGAAGCCCAACTTCCCCTGAATATCTAGCCTCTTTTTGGGATCAAATCCCCCTTCAAATGGCCAAAAACTACTGAAAAATAGATATTATGGGCTAAACTTTAGGTAAAAACCCACTTTTGATTAAAAATACATGGAGTAGCCCCTAAGGTTGGGTGCGCACTCCGAATTAAGGTCACATGAGCTTCATATGGCCAAGCGTTAGGCCAAAGGGTTGCATTCTGGCCCTAAACTTGCGTTAGCTCCCTGGATTGTGGTCATGTGGTGCTTCTTCATGGGATCGCGCCCTCAATTCGTGCCCAACACATGGTTATAGCCCTGTGGTCTAAGGTGGGTAGGTGATAAATTTATGACCCTTTGATTGGTGGTACGTGGCTCCCTCTCGCATTGGTGGTTTCAAGAAATAAAGCCTGGACCCCTATTGTATCGTGGTCACATATGGTGATAAAGTCGTGGGCTAGGTCTTTGCCCCAACCCCCTCCTTTTCCACCCCATTGATATATGCACTTTATATATTAAAGTGTTGATTATGTATAACAAGCACCAAAGTGGCGGGTTGGAGTTTGGTCATTTCCCAAAGTCTTCCCTCCTATCAATAGGTCGTGGGTTCCATTCTCATGAGTTACCAATTTTTTTAACAAAGCCACCAACCAACGACGGGGTACCACATGGAAGCCCACGCCTGGGCCACGTGGAACCTCCACATTAAATAAACCATATTCCACATGTAAAGCATTTATTGGTCCATGCTTGTACCACCTGCCCAGTCACATGTTGCCACCTGCCTCAGCCAAGTCAACATAATAAAGTATATTAGTGATATGATGTTGATGTCATGATGACGTCATCTTTGACTTTTTGCCAGTTTGACCATTGACTTTTTCCCTATTTGGGAATCTTATCAGAGTGTGATAACTCTTGTATACAACGTCTATTTCAGAAAGTAAATATATATCTCAAATCAGTGCGAGGAGCTAGTCAAAATGGAATTGGTTTCATTAATTCCAAGAAATTTCATTTTTGAGCATTTTCTGGACCTAGGGAGCCTCCTAGATCATTCAGCCCCACTTGGAAGCTTTTGGACCAACAAAAGTATTCTTTTACTCAGGAAGGAAGTGAGGGTACTGCCTCCCCACTTTTCATGTATCATCTATCCTTTCTGTCAGGACAATGATCACCTGACTAATCACAACAAACATAAAAAATGAGATAACATTTTTTATCAAAGTAATCATCTCATTTATTGAACAATAATCTACATTCTTTGTCATGTTTAGCAGCCATACACCACTGAATAGCAGAAAACTAAACAACAATACTGAGTATGCGAATGAGAATGAAAAAACATGCTTCCCCTTCTGAACATGAATAGTAAACAAAGTATGCAACTAAACCTCATGTTGTACTTCTTGTGACACTCCAATGAATGTTTGAAACATAATGAAGCATCTCATGTTTATCATCACTAACTTCCTATTTTTTTACATACATAAGTGTTAAACTTTTTGCTGACATTTACCATTTTTTTTAACTTCCCTATAGTTGCAAAATATCTGTCATTTTTCATACGATGAGCACGAACAATGTACTCTTTCCCACATTTCTTGAAGCAATATTTATTTTCCTTCCTATAGAATATGGATTTTCTATCATAAAGGTATGGGATTACCAGGACAATTCCACATATGTCCAATGGAACTATATCAAGCTCTACTTCATCAACATAATTAGAAGTGATTTCAAACTTAATTTTACATTTCTTAGTTACTTACAAATTATTATCACCACATATCCATCCCAATGGATATGGTCTAGGATGTGGCTTAGTTTCAAGTCCCAAATTATTTACAACCTCTTCACTAATCAGATTATCTTGTGATCCACTATCTATAAGAGTATCGATTTTAACATTATTTTTTATGACCCTTATGTGGAAAAGTTCATCCCTTTTACACTCATAATTTACAACATTTGAATTAGAAGAGCTAGTACTTGCAACAAAATTTATACCTCGGATTCCCATTGCTACAATTTTTGTCTCATCACCGGAGTTTGATCCAAGATAGAATTGAACTATTGCAGTTGTGGTATTCTTTCTTCCTTGGTTGGCATACTTCTTTGGCATCAAATAAGGATGCAATATCCAACAATGATCTTCATCATGGCCTACATTATTACAATGCTTGCAAGTAGGTCTCTCTTTTCTTGTTGTGGATTTCTTCTTCTCTTTCTCTTTTCTTTTCCCTGAATCCTTTCTTTGCCAACTATCTATAGAAATGCTATCACCAAAATTCCCTTTACTTGATTCAATGTGAAGGGATTGTACATATATTTCATCAAAGTTAGAAGGATTTAACATAAGAATAGTGTGCTTGAGATAAGAATGTAAACCACCAATATATCTTAGGAGTGTCTCTTGTGTATATAAAGGAATACCCAAATTTAATTCCTTCTTACGAAATATTTGAGTATATTCTTGTACACTTTGATGCTTATTTTTCCTTAAACTTTGCCAATTCATGATTTCCTATTGCATGTATGCTAATGGACAAAATTGTTTCTTCAAAGCAGTGATAAAATCATTCCAGGAAGAGAATGTTTTACCATTTTTCTTGAGATCATATTTAGTTTTTCTTTCCCACCATATGAGAGTTGTGCCTCCCAATTTGAGACTTGGAAGTTGGATCTTTGTTTCATCATCAACAATCCTTTGTATCTTGCAATATACTTCTAACTGCCTAACCCAATTATCTAGCTTTTCTGCATCTAATTCACCATCATAAGTGGGTAAATTAAAATTTACATCTAACTTTAATAAAGGCATATCAAAAGAATGATGAGTTTTTTTAGGTTTCTTTTCCTTGGAGGAATGTACACTTTCTTCAGTTGTAGATGACAAGGATGAAGGAGAAGAAGGTTCTGAAGGTCCACGACCTCCAACTCCTCCTTCTTCTCTTACTGAAGATTCACCTTCTTCAACCTTTGGATTTCTTCGTTGACCTCTTTCATGGTAAAGTTCCTCTACCATGGCTTTCATCAATTGAAATGCCTCAAAGAAATCATCCTCGGATGAAAAAGGACATAGTTTTATCGGTGAAGACATATCTTGCTTATGAGGTCTCCTTTGAATCTATGGATTAACAGCCTCAAGTTGGCCTTCTCCTCGCTTGAATTTGGCTCTAGTGAGCATCCAATGCTTACAATTCCTGTCAAAACTTGAAAACCAAATTCTCTGATACCTTAAACTTGATCCAAAAATGATAGGTTTTACTGACAATTGCAGGTTAAGTTTAATGTACTTTATGCATCGGATCGATAAGAATGTGAAACAGATAAAACTCCATAACTTGTTGCAGAATAATAATTATGACTTTTACTTGATGCTCATTAATGATTAAAGAGTTCAGCCATTAGAAACCATGTTGCAAATTAAGAGAATATAACAAAAAACAAGAAAGAGAAGTAGACACAAGAACTTTGTTAATGGAGTTCACCAATCTTTGGCTACATCTCTGGGCCCACTTCCAAGTGGAGGACTTCTTTATTGCTCTTCAAATGCTCAAGTTCTCTTTACACTGGCTCTTTGTTTTTACAAAACATGCTTCAGATCTATTGTGAAAGACCTCCCTGCTCAGATACATACATGCCTCAACAATCTCCTCTCAAAACATGGCTTAATGCCTCTCAAAACATGAAAAATGGACAATTTACACAAGATAATCCTCTAAATCCCTGCATAAAAAATTTACCCCTGAAGATCTGACCTTTTTATGGGATCAAATCCCCCTTCAAATGGCCAAAAAATACATATTCTGGGCTAAACTTTAAGAGAAAACCCACTTTTGATTAAAAATACATAGAGTAGCCCCTAAGGTTGGCCGCGTGCTCCAAATTAAGGTCACATGAGCTTTATATGGCCAAGATCCAGCACAAAGGGATGCGCACTGGCCCTAAACTTGGGCTAGCTCCCTAAATTGTGGTCATGTGATTCTTATCCATGGGACCGTGCCCTCAATTCGCGCCCAACACACGGTTATAGCCTCGTGGTCTAAGGTGGGTAGGTGATAACTTTGCACCCCTTTGATTGGTGGTATGTGGCTCCCTCCAGCACTAGTGGTTTCAAGCAATAGTGTATGTGCCCTTATTGTATCGTGGTCACATATGGTGATAAAGTCGTGGGTTAGGGATTAGTCCCAGCCCCCTCCTTTTTTGCCCCATTCATATATGCACTTTATATATTAAAGTGTGGATTACGTATAACAAGCACCAAAGTGGCACATTAGCATTTGGTCGTTTCCCAAAGTCTTCCCTCCTATCAGCAGGTCACAGGTTCCATTCTCGTGAGTTACCAAATTTTTTAACAAATACACCAACCAACGATGGGGTTCCACGTGGAAGCTCCACATTAAATTAACCATATTCCATGTGTTAAGAATTTATTGGTCCATGCCTATATCACCTACCCATTCACATGTTTCCATATACCTCTACCACCTCATCATAACAAAGTATCTTAGTGATGTCATGCTCACATCATGTTGATGTCAGCATTGAATTTTTTCTAGTTCGACCATTGACTTTTTTCCAGTTTCAGAATCTGATCAGAGTGTGATAAATGTCACATACAACGTCCATTTGAGAAATTAAATATATGGTCAGAATCAGCGCGATGATCCAGTCACAATGGAATTGGTTTCATTCAATTTCGAGAACTTTCATTTTTGAGCATTTTCTGGACCTGGGGAGCCTCTTGGATACAAAATTATCTACTTCCATCATCCCAAAGAAACATTTGGATGGTTTTGGATATAGTTTTTTCTCCTTTAGTAGTTGTATCACTTTGTCAACATATTGAGAAATATCGTCCCAAGACTTTCTATAGATTAGTATATGATCAGAAAATACTAACACAAATTTTTGAAGGAAGGGATTGAAGATGGAATTCATCAACCCTTGGAATGTGGAAGGTGAATTCATAAGGCCAAAAGGCATGAAAAAATTCATAATGGCCTTCATGAGTTTAGAATGTTGTTTTTGGGATATATGCTTCCTTCATTCGAATATGATGATACCCTAAATGGAGATCCAACTTTGTTAAGTAGATTGTTCCATGTAGTTCATATAACAATTCATGAATGAAGGGAATGGGAAAATTATCTTTAATAGTGATCTTGTTGATCTCTCTATAATTTGGACACATATGCAATGATCCCTCTTTATTGAGTACCATTACCATCGATGTAGATAAAGAACTTTGTCTAGGTCTAATAATTCCATCATCTAACATTTCTTCAATCATACGCTCAATTTCACTCTTTTGGGCATAAGTGTATATGTAAGGCCTGATGCTAGGAGGAACACTCCTAGGAATTAGGTGCATAGCATGATCATGATTTTGACTGGGTTGAAGATCTTTGGGAATATATTCAAATACTTTAGAATGATTATCAATAATCACTTGGAGATCTAGTGGAATATATGTCTTACATGTTTGAATATCTAGTGAGAATAGTTTTACAATTACACATTGATGCCCATTTTTCAATAATTTTGTCATTCTATTCAAGCTTATCAACTTACTAGTTTTCCCTGTCATACCCCTTGACTCAATTTCCTTTCCTTCCATTGAAAACTTCATGAAAGGTTCTTGAAAATTAAAATCCATTATTCCCAATGATTGTAACCATTAGACTCGTAGTCAGACATCAACAACACCCATGGGAATTGAAATAATTGGACTACTCATTACTTATTCCCCAATAGTAAGATTGATCTTATGGCATTTTCCTGATAAATTGATACTTCCTCCATTTGCAATCATTACTTGAAACTATATAGCTAGATATATAAAGAAATTAAGAGATTTGGATAATTTATGGTGAATGAAATGAGTACTACCAAAATGAATTGGGACTATTACCTTTTTATTTTTGATATATACTTTGATCTTAACGGTTTGAGGACTGATAATTCCAACCAATGCATTACCTGTGATCTAAAAATGAAGAAGACTTGAATTCTTGAAATTATTTTCCAAGATTTATTTTATGTGTTAAAATCCAAATGGATCAACTTTGCAACACAACTTTATATAAATTACTCATTCAAGATGCATATAACAACAACAATAAACAGTGAACAGAAAACACATAACACAACAAATGATAAAGGAGTTCACCCCTCTCTTGGGCTACATCTCCTGGTCCAGCTTCCAATGGATCTCTTGTATTATTTTCTCAAAGTGCTCAAAAATGTGCTTTAAAATGCTCAAAATTCCAAATAGATGGCTCCAATGGCTCCATAATGTCCAAAAACCCCTAGCTCAGCTTTTTCAACACCTCGTTTGGCCAAAAATTGAAAAAGATAGGCTTCCTGGAAGTCCCCCTTCAAACTTGTTGTCTCTGCATCGACAAATTCCACCCTTGTTGGCTCCACCTAGCACCCACGCATATTTAAGCGTTAAAACTCAGCACCAGATGCAACCACGCAAACTGTGAAAAATGTAGGCTGGTTACGGGCGCACCTAGCCCCTAACTGTCAAGGTCCTGGTCATATGACCCATGTGACCACATGTTTAAATAATAAGGGCCAAGAGTTTAAAAGCAAGTGAAGTTGCGAAAAATGGTGGGCGTTGGTTTACATAACCATTTCAACCGAATTCAAATCCAAACCAAAACGCATACCCATGCACGCATATATGGTATAACATATGGTCATATTGTAACAATGTATGCGAGCGGGGGTTGGGGCTAAGCCCCAACCTGGACCCCCACGCCAACATACAACAAACTCAAACTTCAATAAATACAAAGCCATTACATAGTCAGAACTACTATGGTGGCGCATTGGTGGGACAGACTTTACAAAGACTATGCATGTGGGTGGAGGTCACAGGGTCAAATCCGGTGGACTCCAATAATATTTTATACAAGCAACCAATAACAAGGTACCACGTGGCAGCCCATGACTGGGCCACGTGGCACCATACAACTAACCAAATACTACCACGTATCGCAATGTCATTCATCCACCTCTGCCAACTATCTGCCACTCATCTCTGCCATGTTTCGTACGGACTGCCATGTCAGCATCCGTACGGACTGTGCAGTCAACATCCCTTTTTTGTCCTATTTGTCATTTTGAACAGAACGCAATATATCTCATTCGTGACATCTGTTTGAATCCAAATGAGTTGTGTTGGGTTCGTAACAATGAGGCCTATGGTCTCGTTCGATTTGAAGTGATTCTGAGCACTTCGAATTTTTGAGCAAAATTTTATCCCCTGGATCACACCTCCCCATTGGAAAGATTTTGGACCTCCAAAAGACTATTTTCAGTCTATCTGAAGATGAGGGTATAGTTCCCTCACCTTTCCAACCTCAATCCACTTGGCTTTTCTTGGATTTGTACCTTTAATACGAACTCGAAGATACTCCACATTCCCTCATTTTGAAGTTCGCATCCTCCTGTCAAGGATTGTGTCTTCACGCAGTTTTGTAAGATATTCTGGGGAAAAATCATCTATAGAAGGAATCTGAACATGCTCTCCTTGATCATCAATCAAAGGAGGCTCATACAATTTCAAATTCTCAACATTGACAACTGCATACATTTGC
>SNQJ01S0040664.1:49885-80305 GCA_010110895.2 Picea sitchensis | reverse complement strand
CAAAAACCTATGCTCTGATACCAACTTGATCTAAAAATGAAGAAGACTTGAATTCTTGAAATTATTTTGCAAGATTTATTTTATGTGTTAAAATGCAAATGGATCAACTTTGCAACACAACTTTATATAAATTACTCATTCAATATGCATATAATAGCAGCAATAAACAATGAATAGAAAACACATAACACAACAAATGATAAAGGAGTTCACACCTCTCTTGGGCTACATCTCCTGCTCCATCTTCCAATGGATCTCTTGTATTATTTTCTCAAAGTGCTCAAAAATGTGCTTTACAATGCCCAAAATGCCAAATAGATGGCTCCAATGGCTCTAGAACGTCCAAAAACCCCTAGTTGGGATTTTTCGGCACCTCGTTTGGCCAAGAATTGAAGAAGATAGGCTTCCTAGAAGTCCCCCTTCAAACTTGTTGTCTCTGCATCGACAAATTGTACCCTTGTTAGCTCAACCTAGCCCCCACACATATTTAAGTGTTAAAACTAAGCACCGGATGCAACCATACAAACCGTGCAAACTGTAGGATGGTTACGTGCGCACCTAGCCCCTAACCGCCAAGGTCGTGGTCGTATGACCCATGTGACCACGCATTTAAAGAATAAGGGCCAAGAGTTTAAAAGAAAGTGAAGTCGTGACAAATGGCGGGCATTGGTTTACATAACCGTTTGAACCAAATTCAAATCCAAACCAAAATGCATACCAGCGCGCACATATATGGTATAACATATGGTCATATTGTAACAATGTATGCGACCGGGGGCTGGGGCTAAGCCCCAGCCCAGACCCTCGCGCCAACATACAAGAAACTCAAACTTAAATAAATAAAAAGAAATTACATAGTAAGAACTACTATGGTGGCACATTGGTGGTGTGGACTTTGCAAAGACTATGCATGTGGGTGGATGTCCCAGGGTCGAATCCGGTGGACTCCAATAATATTTTATACAAGAAACCAATAACAAGGTACCACGTGGCAGCCCATGACTAGGTCACGTGGCACCGTACAACCAACCAAATACTACCACGTGTCGTAATTTCATTCATCCACATATGCCAACTGTCTACGACTCAGCTATGCCACGTGGTGTACGGACTGCCACATCAGCATCCATACGGACTGTATAGTCAACATCCCTTTTTTTGCCTGTTTGTCATTTTGAACAGAATGCAATATCTCTCACTCCTGATGTCTGTTTGAATCCAAATGAGTTTATTTGGGTTCATAACGCCGAGGCCTATGCTCCCGTTCAATTTGAAGTGATTATGAGCACTTTGAATTTTTGAGCAAAATTTGATCCCCTGGATCACCATGATATCTTGGTAGTCAACTCTTCAGAAGAAATCTCTTCTACATTTTCATCTTGAGATGGTTATTGTTCTTGTTCTTTTTCATATTCACAACCTATGTAGAATAATTTCTTGTCACCACACTTATGTCCCTTACTGTAGTTGTTGTCACAATCAAAGTATAAACCTTTTTATTTTCTTTCCTCCAATTGTTTAGGTATTTTAGAAGAAGGAACATTATTCTCTCGATAGATGTTAGGAGTGGTCATTCTAGTAGCCATATCCATATTTTTACTTTCAACATTTCTCTCCACCCTAAACACATTCTCCAATGATTTGGGTTGCCAAAGGTGAACCTCATGTTGAATGTTATCCTTTAAAGTTCCTATGAATACATCAATCAGGTGTTCATATGGAATATATGATACATTTATATTCAATATTTGTAATTTATCAATGTGCTCCACAACTTAACCCTTTTACTTGAGATTTATCAATTTCCTAAAGAAGGTACTGCTCCTTGTATCCTCATAGTGTGTTATCATTTATTCCATGAAAATTGTCCATGTGACAAGTGATTTGCGAGAACAAATCCATCGATACCACATATCCAAGAGAACATGTGATGGAATGGGACATCCCAAAGAACATATAGACAAATGTGTAACCCAATATAGATTGGTTCCACCAGAGGAATGGTCACATCACTTTATTCATACATTATAAGGCATAATGAGGAATTGGTATACAGAATTGGAACTACGTAGAGGAATTGCAAAGTGGGGAGATTTGCAATAGAATTTTGTGATCACCTTTGCATTTGAACATGAGAATCTAGAAATACATGCATCACTAAAGTAGATAAAAGAGAAGATATTTGAAGAACCAGAAGTTGAAATTGTAACATGTTATCAAAATTAGAATAGGCAGGAAGTCAAACAGTTGTTACATTGTTACCACGTCACAGAACATGACCCAACCGAAGAAAACCTATGGGATATTCAGATTACATAAGTTGAAGGGGAAAGAGAAGTATAAGGTCCAAAATTAGAGTCAAAATAATTTGTTGTAACATTGAACATAAATAAGGTAAATATTGGAATAGAAGAGAATCCAAATATTGCAAGTATTGGTGGCTATTAGGATAACTAGATAGTGGAAAAATTAACAGAGTTACTGCGCAAGGATAGTGACTTGTTTCCAGTGACGTTTTCATAAATGAAAGGGGTAGTAGGAGAAATTGAAGAAATGAATATCCCTTTGAGACCATATGCTATACCAATAATTCAAATACCATATAGATTGAATCCAATATATAAACAGAAAGTGAATACATAGATTGATAAAATGTCAGAGGTTGGGATAATAGAACCTATTGAAAAATCTGAGTGGATTATCCTCATGTTTGTTTAGGAGAAGAAGAAAGGGGGAATAATGATCTTTATAGACTTAAGGAAGTTGAATGATGTTTTTGTTCATGATCACTTCCCTACTTCTTTTACAAACGAGGTATTGGAGAATGTAGGAGGACAAGAAGCATACTCATTTATTGGTGTATTTTCAGGGTATCATCAGATTAGAATAGCACTAGAGGATCATCATAACTACATTTTCCATAGAATGGGGCACATATTAGTACACAATTGTGCCCATTGGATTGAATAATTCCTCTGCTATCTTTTCAAGGGTAGTAGTAGCTACATTTAAAGATTTTATACATAAGTTTTTTTAGGTTTATCTCGTTGATTGAACAATATTTAGTTTATTGAAAGATCATGTTAAAATTTTGAGACTAATGTTAGATAAGTGTAGATAGTTTTAAATCTCTTTGAACATTAAGAAATGAATATTCACCACACCATTTGGAATTTTACTAGGGCATGTGTTGTGTAATCATGGCCTGTGGGTTGATCCTACAAAGGTTGTTGTTATTGTTAATTTACCACCACTTAAGTCAATGCGCAAATTGAGAGTTACAGTTGGTCATACATGATATTATACAAAATTATAAAGATCTATGCACATATTACTACGCCCATGGAGAAGTATCTAAAGAAGGATATTAAGTTTCAATGGAATGATGAGTGCCAATAGATTGTGGACATATTGAAGGAGAAAATGGTGACATCACCAATTATGGTTTTTCCAGACTGATCAAAGGAGTTCCATGTTTATGTGGGCGCATCTTCAATAACACTTGGAGTAGTATTAACACAACCAGGAGAAGGTGACATAGATCACCCAATAGCATTTGCAAGTCATAAAAAAATTATAATACAACATAAAAAGAAGGTTTGGATATGGTGCATGCATTGCATAAGTTCAAACATTATTTGTTAGGCCAACATTTTAAGATGTTCACAAATCACTCTGCTCTTAAATACCTGGTCAATGAGCCAATATTGGGGGTAAAATATGTATATGATTGTTGTTATTCCAAGAGTTTGATTTTGAAGTAGTTGTGAAACATGAAATATTGAATGTAGGGCCTGATCATATTTCTAGGATAACCAATGCAGAGGAACCAAGAAACTTGGAGGATAATTTTCTTGATGCAGAACTGTTTTTAGTGCAGATTATTGATGAGTATTTTTATGACATCATTAAATTTTTGAGTCTAGGATTTTCTCCAAAGGAATATATCACTGCACAAAAGACAAATTTGGTGGTTAGAGTTTTAGATTAACAACTTATTGTAGGACATTTGTATAAACTAGGAGAACATAATATTTTAAGGAGATGTGGCATGGAGAATGAACGTCCTATCATTTTAGCAGAAGCACATGAAGGGATAACACGAGAACATTATGTAGCTAAATCCACTGCATATAAGATACTATGTGCAGGATTATGGTGGCTAATAGTTTCTAAAGATGAAAATGAGTATTGTGAGGCTTGTGATGTCTGTTAGAGGGCAGGGAAGCTATCCAGGAGGGAGGAGATACCATTAAAGCCTCAGGTAACTATTAAAGTGTTTCAAAAATGTGAAATTGACTTTGTAGGTATAATTAATCCACCAAATAGAATATCAGGAGAAAGGTATATCATTACAACGACAAAATATTTCACCAGATGGGTTGAAGCAGTAACATTAAAATATTGCAATGCACTTCCTATTTGAACATGTGATTACAAGATTTGGATTCCCTAGGATTTTGATAAGTGATGAGGGAACATATTCTATCAATAGTACCATCTAGGTAATTTCTGAAGAATTTGAGATACACCATGAGAAGAGCACACCATACTATCCTCAAGCTAATGGAATGGTGGAAGTATTTAATAAGATTTTGGAGAATGACTTAACTGATATTTTCAATGTGATTAGGGATGATTGGGATTTGAAGATACTAGCCATATTATGGGATTATAGAAGTAAATGCAGGAAACTCATAGGACATACACCTTTCATATTAGTGTATGGTTAGAAAGTAGTAGTCCCTTTGGAGTATTTGATACCTAGCCTATGCATTGTAGGCATTACAAACATGATAGAAAGAGGTGCAACCCAAGAATGGTTGGATCAACTCATGGAGTTAGAAGAATAAAGGATTGTGATTGGTTTCCATTAGGAAAGTACATAAAGAAAAGGACAAATATTGGCATGATAGATACATAAAGAAGAAGAAATTTAAGGAAGGATATATGGTTCTCCTCTATGATAGTAAATACTTACAACACCCAGAGAAATTCAGGATTCATTAGCTAGAACCATATAAGATAAACTCTATCAAATATGGAGGCCTTATGAAGCTCCAGGATTAAACATGAAAAGAAATGCAAGGATTGGTGAATGGTAGTTGACTGAAACTGTATAGGGATAGTCTAACCAACAACCCTTAATAGTTCCATCGTAGGAAAATAAATCGTACATAGTCTATATAGGAGAAATAGAAAAATAAAGAAAGAAAGACAAAAGAAAATTGGAAAGACAAAAACAAAAAAATATGAAGTAGATGGATAAGTGTTTGGGATGTTGTAAGATGATGTAGCATGAATAAGATGGTAATTGAAATGAAAGAACAAGAATACATTGTGCACCAGAGAAATGTGACTAGACAAAAAAATATGTGCATCAATACAGAGATTAGCTGAAAAAAGGAAAAAGGAGGTGGTAGGAAAAGTACAGTGCAACAGAGAATTTATGGCACGACGTATAAAAGTGGAAAACATGAACATGAAGAATCAATGTGACTTGGTGAAAATGGGAGCTAAGAGGCGAAAAATCAGAATGAGAAGTTTATTTTGAGGCGATTCAGAGAATATTTAGAGCATCCCTATAACATCCCCAGCCACCCAGGTTGGTCCATGCTATAACAGGGATTCTCTGAAATAACAGGGATATAGCATCCCTGTTTGAACATTAAGAAATCCATATTCAACACACCATTTGGAAATTTACTGGGGCATGTATTATGTAAGCATGTTCTATTGGTTGATCTTGCCAGGGTTGTTGTTATTGTTAATTTACCACCACCTAATTCAATGCACAAATTGATAGTTATAGTTGGTCATACATGATACTATACAAATTTATAAAGAGCTATGCACATATTACTACGCACATGGAGAAGTATTTAAAGAAGGATATTAAGTTTCAATGGAATGATGAGTGCCAATAGATTGTGGACATATTGAAGGAGAAAATGGTGACATCACCAATTCTGGTGTTTCCAGATTGGTCAAAGGAGTTCCATGTTCATGTTGATGCATCGTCAATAACACTTGGAGCAGTATTAACAAAACCAAGAGAAGGTGACATAGATCACCCAATAGCATTTCCAAGTCATAATAGAATTATAATACAACATAAAAGGAAGGTTTCGATATGGTGTATGCATTGCATAAGTTCAAACAATATCTGTTAGGAAAACATTTTAAGATGTTCACAAATCACTCTGCTCTTAAATACATGGTAAATGAGCCAATATTGAGGGTAGAATATGTAGATGATTGTTTTTATTCCAAAATTTTGATTTTGAAGTAGTTGTGAAACATGGAAGATTGAATGCATGGCCTGGTCATCTTTATAGGATAACCAATGCAGAGGAACCAAGCAACTTGGAGGACAATTTTCTTGATGTATAATTTTTTTCAGTGCAGATTGTCGATGGGTATTTTTATGATATCATTGAAATTTTGAGTATAGGATTTTGTCCAAAGGAATATATCACTACACAAAAGACAAATTTGGTGGTTAGATTTGTAGATTACCAACTTGTTGTAGGACATTTTTATAAACTAGGAGAACAAAATATTTTAAGGAGATCTGGCATGGAGCATGAACGTCCTATCATTTTAACAGAAGCACATGAAGGGATAACATGAGGACATTATGTAGGTAAAGCCACTGCGTAGAAGATACTATGCACAGGATTATGGTGGTCAATAGTTTCTAAGGATGAAAAGGAGTACTGTGAGGCTTGTGATGTTTGTCAGAGGGTAGGGAAGCCATCCAGGAGGGATGAGATACCATTAAAGCCTCAAATAACTATTAAAGTGTTTCAAAAATGAGAAATTGACTTTGTAGGTACAATTAATCAACCAACTAGAATATCAGGAGAAAGGTATATCATTACAACGCCAAAATATTTCACCAGATGGGTTGAAGTAGTAGCAGTAAACGATTGCACCACACTTCCTATTTGAACATGTAATTACAAGATTTGGATACCCTATGATTTTGATGAGTGATCAAGGAACTCATTTTATCAATAGTAACATCTAGGTAATTCCTGAAGAATTTGAGATACACCATAATAAGAGAACACCATACTATCCTCAAGATAATGGAATAGTGGAAGCATTTAATATGATTTTGGAGAATGACTTAACTAAGATTTTCAATATGAATAAGGATGATTGGGATTTGAGGATACTAGCAATATTATTGGATTATAGAACTAAATGCAAGAAACTCATAGGATATACACCTTTCATATTGGTGTATGGTTACAAAGTAGTAGTCCCTTTGGAGTATTTGATACCTATTTTGTGCATTGCAGCCATTACAAACATGATAGAAAGAGGTGCAACCCAAGAATGGTTGGTTCAACTCATGGAACTAGAAGAATAAAGGATTATGATTGGTTTCCATTAGGAAATTACATAAAGAAAAAGATAAATCTTGGCATGATAGATACAGAAAGAAGAATAAATTTAAGGAAGGATATATGTTTCTCCTCTATGATAGTAAATACTTACAACACCCAGGGAAATTCAGGATGCATTAGCTAGAGCCATATGAGATAAAGTCTATCAAAGATGGAGGCCTTGTGCAACTCCAAGATTAAACAGGAAAATAAATGCAAGGATTGCTGAATGGTAGTTCATTGAAACTGTATAGGGATAGTCAAACCAACAACCCTTAATAGTTGCATCGTAGGAAAATAAATTGCACATAATGTATATAGTAGAAATAGAAAAATAAAGAAACAAAGTGAACAGAACATTGGAAAAACAAAAACAAAAAAATATGAAGTAGATGGACAAGTGTTTTGCATGTTGTAATATGATGTAGCACGGAGAAGATAGTAATTGAAATGAAAGAACAAGAATACACTGTGCACCAGAGAAATGTGACTAGACAAAAAAATATGTGCATCAATACAAAGAGTAGCTGAAAAAAGAAAAAAGGAGTTGGTAGGAAAAGTACATCATGACAGAGAATTTATGGCACGACGTATAAAAGTGGAAAATGTGAACAGGAAGAATCACTGTGACTTGGTGAACATGGGAGATAAAAGGTGAAAACTCAGAATGAGAAAGTTATTTCGAGGTGATTAAAAGAATATTCAGAGAATCCTTGTAATATCCCCAGCCACCCAGGTCGGGCCATGCTATAATAGGGATGCTTTGAAATAACAGGGATATAGCATCCCTGTTTGAACATTAAGAAATGCATATTCAACACACCATTTGGAATTTTACTAGGGCATGTGTGGTGTAAGCATGGTCTATTGGTTGATCCTGCCAAGGTTGTTTTTATTGTTAATTTACCACCACCTAAGTCAATGCTCAAATTCAGAGTTACAGTTGGTCATACATGATACTATACAAATTTATAAAGAGCTATGAAAATATTATTGCCCCCATGGTGAATTATTTAAAGAAGGATATTAAGTTTCAATGGAATGATGAGTGCCAATAGATTGTGGACATATTGAAGGAGAAAATTGTGACATCACCAATTCTGGTGTTTCCAGATTGGTCAAAGGAGTTCCATGTTCATGTGGACGCATTTTCCATAACACTTGGAGCAATATTAACACAACCAGGAGAAGGTGACATAGATCATCCAATAGCATTTGCAAGTCATAATAGAATTATAATACAACAGAAAAAGAAGGTTTGTATATGGTGTATGCATTGCATAAGTTCAAACATTATTTGTTAGGCCAACATTTTTAGATGTTCACAAATCACTCTGCTCTTAACTACCTAGTGAAGAACCAATATTGGGGGTAGAATATGTATATGATTGTTGTTATTCCAAGAGTTTGATTTTGAAGTAGTTCTGAAACATGGAAGATTGAATGCAGGGCCTGATCATATTTCAAGGATAACCAATGCAGAGGAACCAAGCAACTTGGAGGAAAATTTTCTTGATGTAGAACTATTTTTAGTGCAGATTGTCGATCAATATTTTTATGATATCATTGAATTTTTGAGTATAGTATTTTCTCCAAAGGAATATATCACTTCACAAAAGACAAATTTGGCAGTTAGATTTGTAGATTACCAACTTATTGTAGGACATTTGTATAAACTAGGAGAACGTAATATTTTAAGGGGATGTGGCATGGAGCATGAACCTCCTATCATTTTAGCAGAAGCACATGAATGGATAACATGAGGACATTATGTAGGTAAAGCCACTACGTAGAACATAGTACGTGTAGGATTATGGTGGCCAATAGTTTCTAAGGATGAAAAGGAGTATTGTGAGGCTTGTGATGTTTTTCAAAGGGTAGGGAAGCCATCCAGGAGGGATGAAATACCATTAAAGCCTCAGGTAACTATTAAAGTGTTTCAAAAATGAGAAATCGACGTTGTAGGTACAATTAATCCACCAACTAGAATATCAGGAGAAAGTTATATCATTACAACGACAAAATATTTCACCAGATGGGTTGAAGCAATAACTGTAAAAGATTGCAGCACACTTCCTATTTGAACATGGAATTACAAGATTTGTATTCCCTAGGATTTTGATGAGTGATCATGGAACTCATTTTATCAATAGTACCATATAGGTAATTCCTAAAGAATTTGAGATACACCATGAGAAGAGCACACCATACTATCCTCAAGCTAATGGAATAATGGAAGCATTTAATAAGATTTTGGAGAATGACTTAACTAAGATTTTCAATGTGAATAGGGATGATTGGGAATTGAAGATACTAGAAATATTATGGAATTATAGAACTAAATGCAAGAAACTCATAGGACATACACCATTCATATTGGTCCATGGTTAGAAAGTAGTAGTCCCTTTGTAGTATTTGATACCTAGTTTGTGCATTGCATCCATTACAAACTTGATAGAAAGAGGTGCAACCCAAGAAAGGTTGGATCAACTCATGGAATTAGAAGAATAAAGGATTATGATTGGTTTCCATTAGGAAAGTACATAAAGAGAAAGATAAATCTTGGCATGATAGATACATAAAGGAGAATAAATTTAAGGAATGATATCTAGTTCTTCTCTATGACATTAAATACTTACAACACCCAGGGAAATTCAGGATGCATTAGCTAGACCCATATGAGATAAATTCTATCAAATATGGAGGCCTTGTGCAACTCCAAGATTAAACAGGAAAATAAATGCAATGATTGGTGGATGGTAGTTGACTGAAACTGTATAGGGATAATCGAACCAACAACCCTTAATAGTTGCATCGTAGGAAAATAAATTGCACATAATGTATATAGTAGAAATAGAAAATTAAAGAAAGAAAGAAAAAAGAAAATTGGAAAAACAAAAACTAAAAAATATGAAGTAGATGGACAAGTGTTTTGCATGTTGTAAGATGATGTATCACGAAGAAGATGGTAATTGAAATGAAAGAACAGGAATAAACTGTGCATCATAGAAATGTGACCACACAAAAAAATACGTGTGTCGATACAAAGAGTAGCTGAAAAAGGAAAAAGGAGGTGGTAGGAAACGTACAGCACGACAGAGAATTTATGGCAAGACATATAACAGTGGAAAATGTGAACCGGAAGAATCACTGTGACTTGGTGAAAATGGGAGCGAAAAGGCGAAAACTTAGAATGAGAAGGTTATTTCGAGGAGACTCAGATAATATTCAGAGCATCCCTGTAACATCCCCACCCACCCAGGTCGAGCCATGCTATAAAAGGGATTCTCTGAAATAACAGGGATATAACATCCCTATTTGAACATTAAGAAATGAATATTCAACACACCATTTGGAATTTTACTAGGGCATTTGTTGTGTAAGCATGGTTTGTTGGTTGATCCTGCCAAGGTTGTTGTTATTGCTATTTTACCACCATCTAAATCAATGTTAAAATTGAGAGTTACAGTTGGTCATACATGATACTATACAAATTTATAAAGAGCAATGAAAATATTATTGCGTCCATGGTGAAGTATTTAAAGAAGGATATTAAGTTTCAATGGAATGATGAGTGCCAATAGATTGTGGACATATTGAAGGAGAAAATGGTGACATCACCAATTCTGGTGTTTCCATATTGGTGAAAGGAGTTCCATGTTCATGTGGACGCATCTTCCATAACACTTGGAGAAGCATTAACACAACCAGGAGAAGGTGACATAGATCACCCAATAAGATTTGCAAGTCATAATAGAATTATAATAAAACAGAAAAAGAAGGTTTGGATATGGTGTATGCATTGCATAAGTTCAAACATTATTTGTTAGGACAACATTTAAAGATGTTCACAAATCACTCTTCTCTTAAATACATGGTCAACGAGCCAATATTGGGGGTAGAATATGTAGATGATTGTTGTTATTCCAAGAGTTTTATTTTGAAGTAGTTGTTAAACATGGAAGATTGAATGCAGGGCCTGATCATCTTTTCAGGATAACCAATGCAGAGGAACCAAGAAACTTGGAGGACAATTTTGTTGATGCAAAACTATTTTAAGTGCAAATTGTCGATGAGTAATTTTATGATATCATTGAATTTTCGAGTATAGGATTTTCTACAAAGGAATATTTCATTGCACAAAAGATAAATTTGGTGGTTAGAGTTGTATATTGCCAACTTATTTTAGGACATTTGTATAAACTAGGAGAACATAATATTTTAAGGAGATGTGGCATGGAGCATGAACGTCATATCATTTTAGCAGAAGCACATGAAGGGATAACATGAGGTCCACAAGGATGATTTTAGGGGCTAAATTTCGCTCATGGGCTAATTTTCCATGGTTTTTCCAAAAATTAGATTCACTATTTTAAAAATGATTCGCCCAAATTCTATATGATAAAATTAATTTACCTTAAAAATCGCCAAAATTTTATAAAAACTATATAAAATACTTAGAAATTTGAATATTTTTACAAAAATATCGCCAATCATTTATAGTTGACATATGAAGGATTAGTAAGATTCGCCAAGGTTTCTACATTTTAAAATAAATTTCCATCCTTAAAATCATCCCTGGAGGACATTATGTAGGTAAAGCCACTACGTAGAATATACTACGTGCATGATTATGGCGGCCAATAGTTTGTAAGGATGAAAAGGAGTATTGTGAGGCTTTTGATGTCTGTCAGAGGGTAGGGAAGCCATCCAAGAGGGATGAGATACCATTAAAGCCTTGGGTAGCTGTTAAAGTGTTTCAAAAATAAGAAATTGTCTTTATAGGTACAATTAATCCACCAACTAGAATATCAAGAGAAAGGTATATCATTACAATGACAAAATATTTCACCAGATGGGTTGAAGCAATAGCTGTAAAAGATTGCAGCACACTTCCTATTTGAACATGGAATTACAATATTTGGATGCCCTAGGATTTTGATGAGTGATCATGGAACTCATTTTATCAATAGTACCATCTAGGTAATTCCTGAAGAATTTGAGATACACCATGAGAAGAGAACACCATACTATCCTCAAGCTAATGGAATAGTGGAAGCATTTAATAAGATTTTGGAGAATGACTTAACAAATATTTTCAATGTGAATAGGGATGATTGGGATTTTAAGATACTGACAATATTATGGGATTATAGAACTAAATGCAATAAAATCATAGGACATACACCTTTCATATTGGTGTATAGTTAGAAATTAGTAGTGCCTTTATAGTATTTGATACCTAGTCTGTGCATTGCAGCCATTACAAACATGATAGAAAGAGGTGTAACCCAAGAAAGGTTGTCTCAACTCATGGAATTATAAGAATAAAGGATTATGACTGGTTTCCATTACCAAAGTACATAAACAAAAATATAAATCTTGGCATGATAGATACTTAAAGAAGAATAAATTTAAAAAATGATATATGGTTCTCCTCTATGATAATAGATACTTACAACACCCAGGGAAATTCAGGATGCATTAGTTAGAGCCATATGAGATAAATTCTATCAAAGATGGAGGCTTTGTGCAGCTCCAAGATTAAATAGGAAAAAAAATGCAAGGATAGGTGAATCGTAGTTGACTGAAACTGTATAGGGATAGTCGAACCACCAACCCTTAATAGTTGCATCATAGGAAAATAGATTTCACATAATGTATATAGTAGAAATAGAAAAATAAAGAAAGAAAGAGAAAAAAAATTAGAAAAAAAAAAGAAAAGAATATGAAGTAGATGGACAAGTGTTTTGCATGTTGTAAGATGATGTAGAATGAAGAAGATGGTAATTGAAACGAAATAACACGAATACACTGTGCACCATATAAATGTGACTAGACAAAAAAATATGTGCGTTGATACAAAGAGTATCTAAAAAAAGGAAAAATGAGGTGGTAGAAAAGCACAACGCGAGAGAGAATTTATGACACGACATATAAACGTGAAAAATGTGAATAGGAAGAATCACCGTGACTTGGTGAAAATGGGAGCTAAAAAGAGAAAAATCATAATGAGAAGGTTATTTCGAGGTGTTTCAGATAATATTCAGAGCATCCCTATAACATCGTTGGCCACCTGCTCTGAAATAATAATAAATTCTATATATACAACATATACATGCTAAACTCATAAATATAAAACATGTACAAATACACAACATGCAATTGAATACATAAATCATACTTATTTTTTATGAAAGACCACCAACTGTGTCCAGACCTTCCACGAACCTCTCGGCCTTAGACCATGCTTCTCATCACTCTCAACAGTGATTCACCCCCGAGATGGCACTAAAATCCACCCATGTAAAGTGATTCCTAGGATAGGTTGAGATGAATGGAAGTTGCACAATCAACAGGAAGGATTCTATCCCATGAGCAAACTCACACTAATAGCCTACAACTTCTCATTCCCCGCATGCCTGTCCCACCCTAGCAAGTGTGCCTCTTCTCTGCTCAAAAGTCCTTCGGCTGCCCCACTTCCCTTCCAAGGCTTCAACAATAGGACATACAAGAATTCTCAGAGCACTATAGATGTCATTGAGCTCCCTCTAGGAAAATAACTTCCCCAACAAACTCTCTCACCTAGAGAGAGTTGCTTATAGACTTGACAACTTGCTTCTTCAGTACACTCGTAGGTCAATCGATTAAGGGTGATGGAAACATCAAATATCGAGTATAGAACATATGATGGAAGCAAGACACGCTCAGTCAAGTAACTACGTTGGAAACAACAAAAGTCCGTTAAGGCATAGTACTAGGGCAAGAGAAGTACAAGTGCATTGTTCTTCACAAGAAAAGTACGAGATAGCTCCAAAAATGTTGTAGATTCGAGAGGTGCATGAATTATTTAGAGTTCAATGATGGAGGGGATGGCTCCATTTGTTTGTGCATGAGTGAATGGGGAAAAAGATGCAAAACAGTCTATTTTCCCCCACCTATATTTTCATGTGCCATGATTGATACTTGGCTCTCTTGGATATTGTTTCTCTCCACTTGGGATTCATTCGCTCTTCCATGATACTTATGATAAAACAATTATCCTCACCTTAGTCTTTAGGAAATAATAATATAATATTCTCTTAGGGTTAAGTCATCAAGCATAGCCCTTTTTCCCTAGTCTCTTAGTCCCTTCCCTTTCCCTACCTAGTGGAACTTAGTCTCCCATTCTATTTTATCATGGTCGTTCTACACACAACAATGTATTATATTGATGATATGAGTGTTTACATATAAAAAAATAGGCTCACTGGCCTTTAGGATATAGGCTCACTGGGCTTTAGGATATAACCTCATTGGCCTTTAGCATCCAGGATCTCTAGCCTAAACATCACATAAGACTCCTCATTTATAATCACCTGGCTCACCAGCTTACAAAACATGCTTACAATTCCGCAGGGACTCGTCCTTGGGGTATTATAATCTTCTCCCCTTATTTATGCACTTTCCTTAGTGCATCTTATTTATATATTAAATCAATAATTTTCATAAATCTTCAAAAATATGTGGTTGTTCTACCCGCATGGAATCTTCATTCTCCCAAGTTGCATCCTCCAGAGCGTACTAGTTCCATTGGACCTTTACAAGATCTATTGCTCAATTCTGGAGCTCCTTGATCTTTTGGTCCAGTATGCACACTGAATGCACTTGAAAAGCACCTTCTTTCTCCACCTAACTCATATTCCAATCAATAACATGATTAGCATCGAGTATATACTTTTTGATAAATGATACATTGGATACATTATGAATAATCATAGATGTAGGTAAAGAAAACATATAAGCTACAATCCCAATCCTCTCTAGGATTTCAAATGACCCACAATATTGATTTTCCAACTTTGAATAGTTTCCCAACTTCAGGGAACTTCTTTTGGCTCTCATTTTCAAGCATACATGATCACCCACGCAAAATTCCCTTTGAATTCTTCCCTTATCAACATAACTTTTCTTCCTGTCTTGAGCAGTCTTTAAATTATTCCTTATTTTTTACATCTTCTCTTCCATTTCCATGAGAAACTCTAGCCCAACTACTTCTCTATCTGTTGGGTTGTCTAAGCTTACTGGCGTGTTTCACTTTCTACCAGAAAGTGACTCAAATCCCTTTAGAGATGTCTTGTACCCATTGTTGTAAGCAAACTCTACCAAGTGTAGATAGTGTTCCCAATTTGATGGCATATCCATCACATACATCCTCAACATATCCACAATCACTTGGTTCACCCTATTTTTTTTCCCATCATATTCTGGATGATAAGTTGTGCTAAAACTCAGATTTGTTCCAAATCCTTTAAACAATCCTTTCTAGAACTTTGAGGTAAACTTTGGGTCTCTCTCAGACACAATTTTCTTGGGAATACCATGAGATTGAGATAATTTCCTCATATAAATATCAACAACATCGGTTTCCTTGTGAGTAAGCTTCACTAGAATGAAATGGGAAGCTTTGGTAAGCTTTTCCACCACCACCATGATCGAATAATGTTGTTTGCTTCTTCTGGGAAGTTTGGTGATGAAGTCCATTTTCACCACTTTCCATTTCCACTCAGGGATAGGTAATGGATGCAACAACCCAACTAGGTGTCTATGCTCAACCTTGACCTTTTGACACTCCAAACAATTGACAATGTACTCATCAATTTCTTTCATCATGCCTAGCCAATAATATTGTCTCTTGACTGTTGCAATTGTTTTATGATATCCTCAGTGTCCAACATAGGGTACATGATTCATATGTTTCAAAATTAGGATTCTCAAATATTGGGAATGGGGTACATAAATTATTTTTCTGTACATGATAACTTCATCAATCCCCAACTTGTAATCTTCAACCTTCTACTGCAAATTTTCTTGTTGTAATTTTGTTACTAATACCTTGTATTGGAAATCTAATTTTGCAGCTTCCAAGACTATGTCCTTTAAATCAGATTGATAAATGTTTATGGTTGTAGCATGAAAATCATGAACTCTTCTGATGAGTGCATCAACCACCTTTTTCTCTTTCCCCTTGATATGACTTATATCAAAGTCATACTCACTGAGAAAATCCAACCATCTACTCTGCCTAGCATTTAAAGTTGGTTGATCAAACAAATATTTCAGACCATTATGGTCTGTTCTCAGCTCAAACCTTTTTACCATGAGGTAGTATCTCCACTTATTCAAGGAATGCACTACGACTTCCAATTCCAAATCATGAGTGGCATGATGCCTTTCATGCTCCTTCAACTTTCTTGATTCGTAACATGTGACATACCCCTTCTGACTAAGGAATCCACCAAGTCCTTATTTGCATACATCTGTGCATACCATGAAATCTTTATTCGGATCCACAATCCTTATTATTGGAGCACTAGTTAAAAACTCTTCAAATTCGAGAAGCTCTTTTCACACTCTGTTGTCCATTGAAACTTCACCCCCTTCCTTTGAAAGGAAATGATAGAGTGAGAAATCCTTGAAAACCCTACAATGAATATTTTGTAGTAGCAAGTTAGACCCATGAAGGATCTGAATTTTGTCATATTCTTAGGTGTTTTCCACCCTATAATAGATTCAATATTTTTAGGGTCCATTGCCATCCCCTCTTCAGATATGATATGCCCCAAATATTGAATTTGGTTCTGATAAAATGAGAACTTGCTCAATTTGGCATACAACTGGTGGTCTCTTAACATGTGTAAAACCATCTTCAAGTGATTCTCATGTTCCTCTTCTGACTTGCAATATATAAGGATGTCATCCAAAAATAAAGTGATAAACTTGTCCAGGTACTCTCTAAAAACACAATTCATTAAACACATAAAAATAGATGGTGCATTTGATAACCCAAATGGCACCACTCTGAATTCACAATGACTAAACCTTTTTCTGAAGGAAGTCTTACTAATATTTTCATCTTTAATTCTCACTTGACGCTAACCATATCTGAGATCAATATTTCAAAATATTTTTTCATTCTTCAATTCATCAAAGAGATCATTGATCCTTGGAAAATGATACTTGTTCTTTATAGTTACCTTGTTCAATTATCTGAAGTCAATGCATAATCTCAATGTCTCATCTTTCTTCTTCACAAATAAAGTTGGGGCACCCCAAGGTGACACACTTGGGCATATATACCCCTTCTTCAGAATTTCTTCAAGTTGTATTTGCAGTTCCTTCAACTCTGGAGTACTCATCCTGTAATGAGTCTTGGATACTGGAGTTTTTCTCGGCATTAATTTCATAGAGAAATTGATATCTCTCTTTGGGGGTAGTCGTTGTATATCCTTGAACACATCCTCAAAATATTTTAGGACTAAATGATCCTCATGATTTGGCACCTTATCCTTTGGTGATTCCTCCATTATGAGCTGCAAATATTTGTAAACCCTTCCTATAACACTTCTTCAATTACATTGTTGAGATCTCTTGAACAATACCTGCCCTGGGAATTCCTTGGAATGTTCTTGAGTTCCCTTCCCCATTCAGGAAAGTAAATTACTTTTTATGACAGTCTAAGACATCATGGTATTGGTACAACCAATCCATACCAATTAGACATTCATATGAACCCAAGGGAAGGATGTTCAAATATGTCGTGGTACTTAGCCCATTCATGTCCACTGGAGATGACTTAACCAGATTAGCAACTTTTCTCTTGGATCATGTAGCTAGTTGCACTAGCCAAGATTTCCCATGCTTTATTTTTGGAACTTGCAATATTTCCACTACCTTAGGATCTATATAGCTATGGCTTACTCCTAAATCTAGTAAAATAGTAATGGTATGCTTATTGATCATGCCTTCTACTTCAACCATGTGTGATTGAGATTATTCTTTCTTGTTGTCCATGGATGCATATAACCTCGGAACACTTCTTCCCATGCCCTCCAATGTTTCAGATTTTTCTACATCGTGGAAAACTCTCACTTTATCTTTTTTGTGAGAACATTCTCTATACAAATGGTCTCTTTTACAACCCCAACATTGAATGCATGTCTTCCTTATATTTTTTCCACCCGTCTCAGTCATTCTGGGCACTCTAGGGGTTTTTTCTCCCTAAGAATTGTTTCTAAAGAATGGTGGATTCTTCCCTTTTTTACTGTGTTCCATATTGAACTTTTTCTTGTCTTCCCAATATCTTTGGAAAGTGAGATTTCCCTTATGTTGATCATATAAGAACTTGTCTCTTATTATGGTTTCCTCCAAATTTTTAGGATCATCATATTGAATTTAATCACTGATGAAAGATGGAAGCCCACTCAAATATATATGGATCTTAACTATCTCATCTTTGATGAAGGAGACATACTTCAATAGTTCTAAAAATGTCCTTTCATACTCATCAATGGTCATGCATCCTAGTTTGATTTCAAAGAACTCTTTCATCTTTTTGTAAAAATACCTCTTTGTTAAGTATTTCTTCTTAAAATGCTTATTGAATTCCTTCCATGTACCATTATTCTCTTTGATGTGTTGCACTTGCACAAGATGGTCCCACCACATGGATGCCTTTCCTTTAACTTGGTAGATAAAATTATTCATTATGCATGAGAATAATAATTATGCAATCGGAAGTACTTCCTCATGCCTAAAAACCATGTCTCGGCATATTCATCCTTCTTGTGTTCACCATAAAAAGTAGGAGGTTTGATCTTATTCATTTCTCCTCTCAATTCATCCATCCCAAACATCTTATGATTCTTCCTGATAGGAGATGAGATTCAGATGTTGTTTTCTCTCCTATTGAAATGTCCTTGGGAGTGATGGTGATATCTACTACCACTCCTTGATCCTATTTTCTCATTGGGGGACTTGTGGCTTCCTGATTTGTTGGAGACACTCTCCTTATCCAATTTATTTTCAATTTTATCCAGGCTCTACATTAACTTCATATTGAAGTATTCTTGTTTCTCTTTATCTTTCACAAGGCTCTCATTACCAGTCTTGTGACTTTGGATATTTTTCTAGAAATTTCTAATGATCTCCACAATATTCATGTTTTCATCTTTTCCTTATCCGTGCTCATTGGATTTTGTTCCTTCCATACAAAAATGGACATCCATTCCTCTGATCTCATGTTACTGGTTGTAATCTCCCCTTTGTATCCTCCATCTTTATGCACTCTGCATTGATTCTGATCTAATCAAGTTATTGTTAATTCTACAAAATGTGCAACCAATAGAACCTTGTCAGGCTAATTGATTCAACAATTTTATAAAAACATGAACCATTTTGGTTCAATAACCTATCAGACTTATTTCCTTTGACTTTATGATTATTTATCTGACTAATACCCTTTTTGTGGTGAACAAAAATTTTATGTTGTCCTAGACCTTTGCAATGACTCCTTTCTTTCTGAATTCTAAATCTTCAGCAGAAAGTTATGGACAATTAAAAATTGTCCTTTCTATGATGTAATATTTGTAAAATTGTTCTCCTTTCTCATATCCAAATTAAGTCTTGGACCCTTGATGGATCCTATCATAAGGTTCACAGGCCTTTTTAATTTTTTAGGTGTAGGTTTGAACAAATCAAAACCCCATGGGATCCCTTTCTAAGCCCCTTTTCTACCTCCAAAAAATCATTTCCATGCCTTAGCCCCTTTATTTTTAGCCAAAAACCCATCTAACCTCGAGTTATAACCAGACATTAAATGATAGGATATTAACTTGAGCTTTGGGACTTCAGAGCTCTATAACTTCAGGCATTAGAGGTTTTCCTTTCACCTCACATCATTTCCTCTGAATGTTGAAGTGGTGAACTGGCGAACTGTCTCTCTCGAGATTCACACTTTGGATGTTCTTACAACTTCATACTTCAATTTCCCAAAATACCAAACCCCATAAATTTATAGGCTCACTCAGTATGGTGCACCTAGGGGGCTACGTGTTAGTAATATGAAGATGACACGTGGCCCAATCAATTATTGACGCATGCTAGAACCCCATTGGAACAAATGACCTATCAAACACACAAAACAGGTGGGCACGTGGCATGCATACGATGGTCCTCATCACCCTAGGTGACATCAACATGCCACATCACTTCTGTAATATGTGACTTCATAATTTCAGGCTTCAATGAACTTTGCACTTGCACACCTCTAATCTCCCAAATGTCAAATTTCTGAAATCTCAAAGGACACATTAATTGACGGTGCTCATTCTCTATTTAGATCTATGGTCAATAGGAGCTCCAGGACTTCAACACTCTATGATTTATAACTGCAGCATCTAGTGATTCCTCCAAAGGCTGACCTGGTGAAGTACTGAACAAGTGGTCCTTCTGCATTTTGGAACTTTGGCGCTTCAGAGAACTTCACAGCAAAACTCAACAATTCTCCTAAATTCTGAACTAGTGAACTGGTCCACATCACTCCTTGTGATGTCATCACGTCATATCACTATGGAACTCCAGAGCTTTAGTATTCAAGGGATTTTTCATTACAACACAACATTTCTTCTGAACATCGAACTATTGAATAGTCTCTTCCTCGAGCTTCGAGACATCAAAGCTTTCCTCAACCCTACTCCCCATTTCTTCCAAATTCCAAACTTGCGAACTCTGCTACTCTAGAGTTTCGGGACTCCAATGCTTCGAGGCTTCTAGCTTCGAAAGTATTTACCTTATAACACTTCAAAATACCCAAACATCGAATTGACAAATATGGCGATATCCTTAGCTCAGATGTCAAAAAATTAATGTAGTGACACGTGTCCCCACTGATGGGTGACACATGTTAGGTCCCAATTGGTACTAAGGGACTCTCAAAGGTACAATTATGACCGACACTTCACACAACTAGGGGAGGTTCAAATCACCCCTGGTTACATCATCATGCCATGTCATACCTTGTACTTCGACACTATGTAAATCCGGGCTTCGGTGGATTTCTTGGCTCATCACAATGCTTCTTCTGAAATCTCAACTTCTGAATAGTCACTTCCCGGAACTTCGAGACTCTGAGGCTCCAGAACATTGGATATTTTCTTAACATTACCTCTAAGTTCTCCCTAACTTTGTATCATCAAACTATCGAACTTTGCATGGTTTATTTGTGGACACGTCTCCATATTCATCAAACAGTCTGGATGAGTTATAGACTTCAGGACTTCGATAGGAAGTACATTCTATCTACAATTCAACCAACATCCCCGAACTCTGAACCATCGAACTACTCGATGAAAATCCATGGTTCTCCTCCTCCTAGATGATCTATGGCTGAAAATCACTCTAAGACTTTGAAACTTTAGGCTTTAGATGATTTTGCTCAAAAAAACGTAAAATTCACCGAATTCATGAAGTCCGAAGGACTTGGAGGTTAAATTTCATGCACCTTTTCCATATATGATGGTTAGGAAGGGTCTTCCTCCCCCCCGCATATCCCATGGTCCCAATTTAGTTTTGTGTCCCATAACCACGGTTATTGTGGATTCCTTGTCTTCCACACCTCATGATATTTCAAATACCTCCCAAGTGTTCTCTTAGCGCCCTTCTGGCACTATGTAACTTCAATTTACTCATACATGACCCATATAGGTTCAATTTTCAAACCATGGGCTCTGATACCAATTTGTAACATCCACGACCACCCAGGTCTGGCCATGCTACCTCATAGAAAACATTATTGCTATGTTCTGATACAGATTTAGTAGTACACCCAAGCCTTAGGCCACTGGGCTATACCACTCAAAGACTCATATGGAACATCATACAAATAAACATTAATACACAATTACATTCTTTTAATACATAGATAAATGCAAAAATAAAAGTAAAGTCTATACATACAACATATACAGGATAAAATCATAAATATAAAACATGTACACATACACAACATGAAATTGAACACATAAATGGTAATTACATTTTTATGGAAGACCACCAACTATGTGCATACCTTCCATGATCCTCTTAGCCTTAGACCATGGTGCTCATCACTCTTAGCAGTGGGTCACCCTCGATCTAGGACTAAACTCCACCTGAGTAAAGGGATTCCTAGGCTAGGCTGAGATGACTTGAAGCTGCATAGTCAACATCAAGGATTCCATCCTAGGAGCCAAATCACACTAATTACAACCTATATCCTCTCATTCCCCACATCACTTTCCCACCCCAAGAAGTGTGCCCCTTGTCTTCTCAAGAGTCCTTCAGAAGCCCCACTTCCATTCTAGGGCCTCATCAATAGGCCAAACAAGAATTCTCAGAGGACTATAGATTCCATTGAGCTCTTGCTCGGAAAAACATTTCCCCAACAACCTCTCTCACCTAGAGAGTGTTTCTTACAGGCCTCACAACCTTCTTCTTTAGTCCACTCCTAAGTCAATCGAGAAAGGGTGATGGCAACAACAAAGCTTGGGTATAGAACAGATGATGGTAGCAAGCCATGCTCAGTCAAGGAACAGTGTTGGCAACAACAGTAGTCTATTAAGGCATGGTATGGGCTCAGGCGAAGTGCACGTGTCTTTTGCTTCACAGGAAAAGTACGAGATAACTCCAAAAATGCTATAAGTTCCAAAGGTGCATGAATTTTGTAGAGGTCAACGATTGAGGGGATGGATTTGTGCATTTGTGCATGAGTGAATGGGGAAAAATATGTAAAACATACAATTTCCTCCCACCTATATTTGCATGCTCCATGATTGAAACATGGCTCTCTTGGATCTCATTTCTCTCCACTTGGGATTCATTCCCTCTTACATGATACTTAGGATAAAAAAAATATCCTCACCTTAGTCTTTAGGAAATAATAATATAATATTCTCTTGGGGTTAAGCCCTCAAGCTTAGCCCTTTTCCCTAGTATTTTAGCCCCTTCCCTTTCCCTACCTAATGGAGCTTATTCCCCCATTCTCTTTTATCCTAGTCGGTCTACATGCAACAATGTATTATATTAATGATATTATTGTTTACATATAGAAAAATAGCCTCACTGGAATTTAGCAGCTAGGCTCTCTAGCCTAAACATCACATTAGCCTCCTAGCTTATAATCACTTCACTCACCAACCTACAAAACATGTTTACAATTCAGCAAGGGCTCAACCATGGTTTATTACAATCCCAATCCATATTTAATTTAATGGTGCCACCAAATTTTGAATATCCCAGCCAAACTAAAAGAAAAAAACGTAGCGCCATGAGGTCACCATAGGATACAATGACCGATGTGGTAAACATTCATCCTAAGGGAGTAGTGGACATGGTTGCCATTCCTTCACCATTCATCAAGCCGATTAGTCCCACGCTTGTAGAAGAACAATAGTTTCCAGTAATAGAAGATATGTAGGTAGATATGTGGGGACAAACATAAAACTCTATCATAGAGTAAAATCCCATGCAACAACTTGGATTAGGACTACCACAACATATGTATCAGGATTATGATGAATGAACAGAGTCATATGAGCCTAGAGGATAGGCCAAATAAGCGCAACACCATGTTGCAGAGCCAACATAGCATTCAGTTGAGGTGGAGGTGGAATATATTACAAGTCAGCAAGATTTAGACACATAAGAAGATGAGGAAGAGAACCAAGAAGAAGTGGTAGGATCGTCAGAAGGATATAAGAGGACTAGGGAAAAACCTATTTCCCTAAGAACACTAGCCAAGTAGAAAGAGTTAACACTATCATTGCCAAACATATGAGATGGAGTCAAAATAGTTGGTGATATGTTAGGGACCATTAACAAACTAAAGTATTATGATCATTATGTGAAAGGCACAGAAAATTTTTGTGATTTTTCATCGCAAGTATACATGGAGAGAAAAGGAGAGGGTCCATTAAGGGATCCCATTTTTGAACCAAAGTAGTGGATTTTAGGTATTTATAACACAAGGATCATTAGCCTCCTAAATACTCCCCACTTTTGGAGGGGAAAATATGTAAATTCCCATGTCAAACAAATTTTGGCACTGTTACATGGAGGTATCTTATGGATGGAGAGGCATGTCTCCATAGATGAATATTTATTTATAGATATTAAAGGTTTGTCGATAGAAGGAGAAGAACAAGAACAATATCTGGATGATAAGACAAAGGAAATTTTTTTAGTAGAGGATATGAAGAAGAAATATGGCATTGAGAGAGGGTCCTGGGGAATTATCATTAACTAGATCAATGAACCAACAATGAGGTTGGTGGAAAAATTGATGGAATGTAAAATATTGAGGAAAAGTTGCATGGAAGAAGAACCTATAGGAGTGATATCAACAACACTGCAGTGCGCGAAGGGGAGTCTACTTAGTTGTTATCCTTATCTACTCATTTTTATTTTGGAGGACTACAGGGATGCACATGATCTAGGAACATAGTTCCATTATTCATGGTTTATTATACTGACAACATTGGTTGGTTGGGGAGAATTGAAATACAATGTATTTTTAGAGGATAGGGAAGTGTCGTGCAACGAAAAATACAACACTTTGGCATACTTCAGATCCAAAGAGAGGTAAGGAAAATTATACAACTTTTACTATTTTGTTTGATGATATGTAGGAAAATATATCCATTACATGAAGGATACCACCAGAAGTGGTGAGCGAGAACCAAGGAATAACAGACTTTAAGGCTTCCAGACACAACATGTTGATCCGGGCCATAAGGGATTCTAAGAAGGAGTGGCTACAACTAAGGTATTGTGTCACATGAGAGGAACTGTGTGGGCCATGAAGGACTAGCCTAAGGAACATAATGTTCTAGGGATTCGAGAGAAGGTACCAATATCTAAGAAGAAAGCAAAGATTGGCACCTCAAAGAAGTCAACAAGTCCAACAAAAAATATAAGGAAGGAAACTAAGCATGCCAAAGAAATGGGTGGAAGGTCAACCATCAAGAAGCCAGAGTATAAATATATTATCCCAAAGGCTCTAGCTAAGGAAAAAGAGCGCGCAGTAGAATTGAATGGAGGAGCGAAGAAATATGTAAATACTTCTATGCTAGAGGAAACATGAGGAGGCAGTCTCCTAGATTTAGAGATACCAGTGACAATGACATAGACATAAACTATGCCATTGAAGAGAACAATCCTACAATTAACAAGCTAGTGCAAGAAGATGCAGGTGCATAAGGGCATTCCAAAGATCACATTGATAGAGGATGATTCAAAATATAGGACCACGTAACAGAGGTGTGGTATGATGTAGAGAAGCAAAGGGAAGATATAGTCAAGAAGTTGAAAAAAGTAAAGGAGGCACTAAAACAATTACAAATAACTACAACATAGGAGAAAGAACAAGTGCAACAACACAATTTGTAGGAAATATCAGTTCCAATGCAGGAGACAATGCATATTATAGCCATGGGGAGTGAATATTTAAATATCACTAAGGAGATGTTAGAGGTGTATGATGAGACAACACAAAACCCATTAAAGGACATAAATCATTTGGACTTGGAACTGCCCAAGGTTCCAATGAAGGCAATGTACAAACTTCAAATAAGTGTTGAGCGAGAAATACAGTCGAGGGCCGACACAGATGCAACCAGTCTATAATTGGACAATGAAGTAAAAAGGAAACTAGATTTGACAATAAGTCAAGTACATTTCAAGAGATATACAGTAAATTAGCGCACTAACAAAATGGAACAACAAGTGAAAGAAGTGTTTAAAACAATTCCTAACAGTGTGCAAGAAAGGAACAAACCAACAGAAGAAAATATTTAAAAGATAGTGTATACTATGGAGGCTTACAGGATATACATTGCATTATTGATGGACCTCTTAGCTCCCACTACACCACAAAAAGTTAGAATGCAAAGGGAACAAGAATTTATAAGTCATATGGAGAGTATTGCACTGAGCACTCAGAAAATCACAGAGTTGTTCAATAGAAGCATGAAGTTATGGACATATATGTTGGAAGATGGAAAATTGTAGGAGATAGAAAAGAAAGAAGAAGGTGTAAACATAGCGCTACAATAACTAAATATAAACCAGAAGATGATGATAATATAAGACATATTGGGGGGTGCACAAGAAACGAAGAACTTGCATGAACAATTGAAGAACATACAAGTAGAAAAATAGGAAAGGAAAGCACAGTTGGAGCCACTACAAGAGGTTGCAGACAAAATGATGACAGAGATTAATGAAGCCAAGGTTCAGGTTGAACAGGTTGGATTGCAGAATGAATAATTTTTTAAGGATCCTATCACTGCGTAGACTATGGAGACTATTGTAGGGAAGAGCACACAAGTAAATTATAAATTTGAATACATTTTAGCCAGGTTCGAGGAGATAGAGAAGTCAATTTAGGAGGAACACACTACCTGAGTGGTTGGGGACGAGCCATAAGTGAGTTTTGGGGGCCTATTGGAGCAGGCCTAATATGTCCCCCATTCTATGGAAAATTTAGTCTTATGATGATCCTCTGGTGCTATTCTGATGTGATGATACCATGGAAATCCATAAATAAATGAGTATGCTTCTTGTCCTCCTACATTCTCCAATACCTCATTTGTAATAGGAGTAGGGAAGGGATCATGAAGACATGAATCATTCAAATTCCTTAAGTCTACAAAGATCATGATTCCCCCTTTCTTCTTCTTCTAAACTACCATAGGGCTAATCCACTCAAATTCTTCAACAGGTTCTATTATCCGAAACTCTAACATTTTATCAATCTCTACCTTCACTTTATCTTTATATATTGGATTAAATATATATGGTCTTTTTCTTATTGGTATAGCATCTAGTCTCAATGGGATCTTCATTTCTTCAAGTTCTCCTCCTACCCCTTTCATTTATGAAAACGTCATTGGAAGCAAGTAACTATACTCGCACAGTAACTCTATTATTTTTTCCACCCTCTGGTTATCCACATAGTCACCAATACTTGCAATATTTGGATTCTCTTCTATTACAATATTTACCTTCTTTCTCTTTAGTGGTGAAACAAATTATTCTTACTCTAACTTTGGACCTTCTACTTCTCTTTCCCCTTCAACTTTTGTAATCTGAATATCGCATGGGTTTTCTTCTGCTGGGTCATCGTCTTTGACGTGGTAGCAATGTTAAAATTGTCTAACTGTCTGTCTATTCTAATTTGGATAACATGTTACAATTTCAACTTATGGTTCTTCAAATGTCTTCTCTTTTATCTACTTCAGTGCTGGATCTATTTCTAGATTCTCATGTTCAAATCCATAGGTGATCCCAAAATTCTGCTGCAAATCTCCCCAGTTTGTAGTTCCTCTACATAGTTCCAATTTGGTATACGAATAAAGTGATGTGACCATTCCTCAGTATGCCTTATAATGTATGAATAAATTGATGTGGCCATTCCTTTGGTGGAACCAATCTCCATTGGGTTACACATATGTCTATATGTTCTCTGGGTTCTCCCATTCCATCATATGTTGTCTAGGTTGCGTGGTATTGAACTAGGGAGACTTTTTTATGTCCTCATTATGAATTTTTGTTGTGGATAAATTCATAAATGTAGACATAAATAAATATCCCTATTTTGGGAACCCAAAACTAGAAAAAACCAAGAAAGAACACACTCCTTTCCTTAGATTCAAAAGAAATACGAACGGATGGAAACTCGTACCTTTTTAACTAAAGTTTGTCATCGTTGATTGTAGCTCCAAACTTGATCCATTTCTTTTTAGAAATAGACACCTGCAAAAGGATAAAAAATAATGAGTGAAAGTAAAAAACATACATATGTTTCAATGAATCTATGTAAATATCCAAGGAGAAATACAAATTCAAAACCATTAACAACCTTTATTAGGAAAGGAAAATGTATAACTGTATTAATAAATCAAGAAGAAGTTTACAACCAAGCCTTGGCGTTGAAAATTTCCTTCCAGTAGTTCAATGTTCCATCATACAAGTGACCTCCATTAATTCCATCACCATCTCTTGAACACTTTAGCTGAAAATATCTTACGACCAAAATGAAGTTCAAAAACTCTCAATTACAAACCAAGATCTATTCTCAATTCAAAATTATTTTATTACTCATGACTTATTACTTATTATCCTTTCCCTTTTGAATATGCCTCCATTTATAGATTGGAGAGGAATCCATGAGGAGGTTAGGATCTCACTAAATCAAGAGAGGTAGACGAGATCCAAAACGATCAGAAAACAACTCATCGTGAAATTTTATCTTCTATAAGATTGAAACATTTTGTTATTTTTTCCCATGTACAAGGTTCTCACACCCTTAAACCTAATCAAAAGGTGACATTGTCTCACCTCACTAGAAAGAAACAAGCGACAATTTTCGAATTTAGGTATTTTTCAGAGTTGATCCTTCCCAAGAAGACTTCCTCTCAGTTTTCTTCCAAATTTCCATGCTTTAGATGTTAGAGAATAGGCAGTATCACTTGCTGCGACAAAATGTTGTATCAAAAAATTTCCCCCAAAGTAAGAAGTTAGAAGAGATGATAGCTGAAATACTTTTCCAGGTGGGTATTTGAAACAAAGAACAGATCGGTTGGAAACCTCCCAACAACACAAGGAAATTGCAGTACAATATTATATCGTCACTAATATAGACATTCCCATACTCAGAATAAAAATGACTCTAAGCATGGCTGCTAAGAAATACATTGAAAATGCATCGTTACATTTACTAATGATATGGCCACTAGAAATAGAATGTGGATTCATATCTACATGATTTTAATGGATTCATAGCCACAAAAATATACACTTTGGATCTATAAATTATAATAGTAAAGGATTTGAATGGTATAAGATTTCAACTTGGATTTTATTCATATGATCAATATCTAAAGATGGAAAAAGTGTGACTATAAGAAAAGTAAAAGAAGATAGAATTATATTGATCATAATGTAAAATGTTTGTAATTGCTTACATTTTTTTTTATTCACATTTTTCATCATTCAACATTGTTACTTTATTTCTATTCAATTTATTGCTCATGTAGCTCTTAAGTAAACTTATCCATAATATTCTCTATGTTTTCAGCAAACTAGAAAACCTAATAAATTTAAAATGATCATATTCATATATACATATACATAATTTTGATCATCTACAAATTGTGTCATTATACTAAAAATTGAAGAAGATAGAATGGCACTAATCCTTCTCGATAATACTCTCTATACTTTCAACCAACTAACAAAAGTGAGTAAATCAATAATACTCTCTATACTTACCACCTACGTGTTGGAAATGTTTAACAAATAGCATATGCTTGTCATTGATGGCAAGTACAACAATGAAGATGGCATGTGTACAGGAAGAATGTACAAAGGATTGTTGGCATGTTTTTACAGGATGACAGGAAAACAAAAGACAAAGTTTAGAGAGGTGAATGATCGCGCACAGACGTCAGAATCCTTTAAGGATTCGAGGAGAATAAGCTCAGGAGGCATAGCGTTCTTATATGCGCAAGAAGCATAGGAACGAGACCGAGAGCCGTCGGATATCACTCGGAAATCCCGACAGCTGTTGGATCGGGAGAAGATGCGCAGATGTTAAGCACAGGAGTTGGTGTGCAGAAGAACTGATCTGCGCCGTCAGATTGGAAGCAGATGCCTGACAGCCGTCAGATCTGCAAAAGATGCGAGGGAGATAAGTAATTGGAGAATCGAGGATCGAGACTTTGAAATGTCCAATTCATTCGACAATAAAAACTTTGAAATCACGATATGCAATTTCGCGACTTGATCGCAGCCATTAAAGCAAGCATGAAGATCTGGACCGTTGATTCTTTTCATCAGAGAATCGGGAATCAAAGTTTCACGAGTCCCGTGAACAATGACAACGAAAATCCCGAAATCGCGATATGCAATTTCGCGATGTAATCACAGCCGTTGGATAAGGAGTGTTCTAGACCGTTGATCACAACCCATATCGGAGAATAGGGAATCGGGGTTTCGCGACTCCCGTGAACAAGTGCATCAGAAACCCTGAAATCACGAAATGCGATTTCCTGATACGAAAGATAGTGTGTGGGCCACCTCTAAAGATCAGAGCCATCCATCTGGAAGGACGCGTGGCAAAGGATCGGGCGCCGTCGGGAAATCGGAGATCCCGGTGACAAGGGAT
>SNQJ01S0040664.1:28419-41579 GCA_010110895.2 Picea sitchensis | reverse complement strand
AATATCTCCGAAAAAAACTAGGAGTAGTCTCTGCCATGCAGAGGATCAGGTCTAATTAAGTACAGAAATATCCATTGGTTGTAAGGTGTTAATGAGCATCTCTAAATGCTCTGGCTAAGGGGGAGCATTGATCATATGCAAAAGGTTATTCAGCAGATCTAGCATGGTTCAGGGGGAGCATGGCATTGTCCACTCTTTTCCATTGATGTCAAAGGGGGAGGAAAAAGACAAGAGGAAGATTTTTGCCATCAATGACAAAGGGGGAGATTGTTGGAAATGTTTAACAGGTAGCATATGCTTGTCATTGATGGCAAGTATAGCAATGAAGATGGCATGTGTACTGGAAGAATGTACAAAGGATTGTTGGCATGTTTTTACAGGATGATAGGCAAACAAAAGACAAAGTTGAGAGAGGTGAATGATCACACGCAGACTTCGGAATCCTTTAAGGATTCGAGGAGAATTAGCTCAGGAGGCATAGCGTTCTTACACATGCAAGAAGCACAGGAAAGAGACCGAGAGTCGTCAGATCTCACTCGAAAATCCCGACAGCTATTGGATCGAGAGAAGCTGTGCAGATGTTAAGCGCAGGAGTTGGCGTGCAAAAGAAGTGATCTGCGCCGTCAGATTGGAAGCGGATACCCGACAGCCATCAGATCTGCAAAAGATGCAAGGGAGATAAGCCATCGGAGAATCAGTGATCGGGACTTTGAAATGTCCAATTCATTCGACAATGAAAACTCTGAAATTACGATATGCGATTTCGTGATTTGATCGCATCCGTTAAAGCAAGCATGAAGATCTGGACCGTTGATTCTTTTCATCGGAGAATCACGAATCAGAGTTTCACGAGTCCCGTGAACAATGACAACGAAAATCCCCAAATCATGATATGCGATTTCGCGATGTAATCACAGCCGTTGGATAAGAAGTGTTCTAGACCGTTGATCAAAGCCCGTATCGGAGAATCGAGAATCGGGGTTTTGCGACTCCCATAAACAAGTGCATCAAAAACCCCGAAATCGCGAAATGTGATTTCCCGATACGAAAGATAGTTTGTGGGCCACCTCGAAAGATCAGAGCCGTCCATCTGGAAGGACGCGTGGCAAAGGATCGGGCATCGTCGGGAAATCGGAGATCTGGGTGACAAGGGATTTGCGCATTGTGAAATAGTGATGAAAGAAATCCCGATTGAATTTGAACCGTCAAATCCAGAAAGGATCAGGATCATTGATTGCAGCTCGTATCGGAATTTTGGGGATCGCAAATTCAAAAAGGAAAGAACACACTGCAACAGAAACCCCGAAATCACGAAACGCGATATTGTGATTCAATCTCAACCATTGAGTCAAGATCGCATCTGGACCGTTGATTTCCTTCAACGAAGAATCAGGGATCGAAGGATCGGGGATTCTGTAGGCATGTGCATGGTGACATTGGAAATTCCGAAACCCCGATAAAAGGTTTGACCGAGGTCTTGTGTTGACGGTCATATGGCCCAAGGTCTATAGCCAGCAGGGCTAACGCGTGTAGAGGAGCGTGGGGATTTGGACGATCGGGAATCATGCAGGTGTATGCACTGAGGCATCAAAAACCCCGTAGCCCCGACAAGGTAAGGTTGTGGTCACGGTGTGACGGCCAAGTTGACCGGGAGCTATGGTCAGGAGGGCTAGCGTATGGAATTCCAAAACCCGATTTAAAAAGGGCACACGTAGGTTTGATCCAAATTTTAAAAAAAGGAGGGACCCAATTTCCCCCGAGCAATAAATATGGGACCTGATGAGCATTGAACGGGTCCTGGACCAATGGGCTTAAGAAGGGGCCGATGCTCTTCCTACAAGTAATATTTTAGCAGAGGCAAAGGAGGACGGTGATAGGTTGCAGAGGTCCTTCTTGGAGGACACAGAGGCCATTTTATGACATTAGGGATATCTACTGGTGGGTGAGGTCATTTGTGGCAGTCGACCGGCAGATCTACATTGACAGAGAGATCTCGGATGTGGGTTGAGCAACCACGAGAGCAGAGGCATCATCTCCAGGTTTATTGACTTATTTAATGTATGTCTTTTGGTAACTGCCTGGCAGTTTGTAGATCTGTGTTTACTCCTAAAATAATTTCAGTTATTGTCATAACCACTAGATGAAACTGCCTGATCCAGTGTGAAAATTAATGAAACGTGGTCAGCAGTGAGTATGAGGGTTAAACCCCTCAGTAGAAACTACTACTATCTTCAGGGGGTTGAAGCTCCCTTCCAGGAAAGGCTGGTAAACAAGAGAAGGTTGTAGCCTTCTGCAGGTAGAGGCCTGCATACTAGTATGAGTCTGCACTAGTACACTGTTATAGAATGTTCTGTTAATAATACTCAATGAGGACAGAGACAACGGCAGCGCTGGTTTTCTCCCGAGTTGGGTTTCCACCTTAAATCCTTGTGTTCATGTGTCTTATTCATCTGTGTTAGTTTACTTTGTTATTACTGCACTGAATTATTCTTTAATAGACAACTGATGAATGAATAAATTCATAATAAGATCTCTGGATGTACTCTAGTTTTCATAAGAATATACTACAAATAGTCTCTATAAAGTAGACTAAGATTTTCAGTGAAAGAAAAGTGAAAAATCGATTGATAGCTCAAAACACTGATTCACCCCCCCTCTCAGTATTTCTCAACACTACGAAGGAAAGTGAGTAAATTTTGAATGATATCTTAGACATATACCAATGTTGATCATCTACAAATTGTGTCACTATAATTCCTTTTAGATAATACTCTATATAATTTCAACCAACCTAACATTGATCCTTCTAGATAATACTCTTTGTATTTGTAAATTTCAAATAATCATATTAATGTTAGATATATACATTTGTTGTTACAAATTTTGTGTGAGTACCCACAACTAAAACCACCCTATATCTATCTTAACCCCTAATGTATCAACCACAAAGATATTTAATATCTCTTAACCATTCATGGATTAGAGATTAAAATAGAACTTAACTAAAGGAAATTAAATGCATTCAAACATAACATCRCAATAATTCAATCGCTCTATTTAGAATTTAATGTATAMTAAAAGTGCATGCATCATGTGTCATTTGATTTACACCTCATTGTTGAAAAATAAACAYYRCAAATGATTATATGGAATAATTGATATTTTAACATAGAAGTAAATTTGGAAGAGATTGAATGAGTTACACTCACCATTTGGAAGCACTTGGAAATATTGGATTGTTAAAGGAATTGTTAATGAGGCCTTCATAACGTGTTCGAATTTATTGGTGACAATCACACTCAAGAAACAATGAGATCAATTTGCATATCTACTTTCCAGATTAAAAACAAAAACATGAAATAGTGAGATCAAGTTGCATATCTACTTTCCAGATTAAAAATAGAGACATATTACAAAGGAGCAAGGAGAGGATGGCTGAAAAAGAATCAATAAGTTTGTATAATTTGATTCCAAGGGTTTTTCAACAAGCTGAGTCTATTTATGCATTCAAAAATACAATTTAAACAACAGAAAATAGAGATTTTGTCCAAATTTAAGTGGTTGATTCCAGCCAAAAAAAACCAAAAGAATCCTGAAAAGTTGTAGATTACAACACATACCAATACCTATTATAAAAGGGCCTTGGCTAGCTGTTCTATGAAATGGCTTCTTTTTTCGCCTGAAATTTACACGAATCACTATTTTTTGTTGTTCAAAATCCATTTCTGAATGCAGAAATGGATTCAGCATGTTGAAAAACTTCCAGGACAATCCGACTTTACAGAATTAATCAGGATTTTACAGAAATAATCACTTAAATTTACTAATTCAACAATTTTTCCCAAAATTTTGGACAAATATGCCCAAAAATATCCCCGAAGATATCCCCAAAAAATCTTCATTTCGTATAATATTTAGCCTACTGTGTCTATGTTCTCCTAGCTATAGACTGGTTGAAATGTTTCTGATTATTCCCATTATCGAAAGGATTGCAGATAATAAGTACCCCACTTTGAACATAGAATTGATGTTGATGGCACAAAGGAACATGGTTTGTCATATTATACGAGACAATAATAATCTGTGGATCATTTTACCTCTTTGTGTTAAAATTAGCAGGTCAATTGACAATAATCACTTGATGGGCTTGTTAGCGCAAATTCTTGCAAAGGGGTGTTTTCTCTCCAAGATTCGAGCCCGTGGTGTAAATGCGAAGAAATCGGGCTTAAAGAACCTAACAAATGCATTTTGTCCAAGGTCACAGGCATGAGCGCACTGTGCAGTGCATAAAATCCCCATTTCGAGCTTAAAATGATAGTAGACGCAGGATCCAGTGTCCATCCGCCAAGATTGACCAATGGAGCAGATCGTCGGTCGACGGATATTTGCGGCCGATGGAATTGCACCATGTTTAACACAGGAATCGGGCCCGCAGTCTCACCGAAGAAGTTCCGGGTCGTCCGATCAAAGGGGGGCTCGTGGTACGCGATTAGGCTCTATCGCCACTTCACCCATCGCGACTTTGAAGAGAAAGGATTAGCTCCTTCCCATCCATGAAACACGAAGTGTCGAAGGCGTCCGAGATTTGGGCCTACAGTATCGCCGAATATGATCCGGGCTGTCCGATCAAAGGGGGGCACGTGGTGCGTCATTAGGCTCTATCGCCAATTCGCCCATCGCGACTTTGAAGAGCAAGGATCAACTCCTTCCCATCCACGAAACGCGAAGTGTCGAAGGCATCTGGGAGTTGGGCCCACAGTCTTGGCGCCCAGTCACAGAGGAACAGGCCTGGGGAAAATACGCTAGTGCACACCATATAACGAGACAGGTCCTAAAATACTGACATCATCACATCCATCCATCCAAAGGGACGTGTGGCGCACGATCAGGCCATGTCGGCATTTCGGCTACCAGGATTTCCAAAGGTAACGGGTTTTTCTCTTCCATTGCATTTCAAAACCTGGAACCCTGAAACGTCGAAAGTGTGTTTGAGGATAAGCACAGGGTCATGGCCCGTGGTCACTTGGGGAAATAAAAAGAGTTGTGAAAAAGGGCCGAAAGAGCCAGGTTTAGCTGCAGAAGGGATCGTCGCGATCTCCAGGCGCCAGTCTGACTCGGTCTCAACCCTGGTTCCTACTAGGAGTAAATGAAGGTGGGAGGAGGTGGTTGAAACCTCTCTTCATTCATTAATTGTAAGGTATGGACGATCTGGCAGGCAGTCTACCCGAGATGGTCTTGTGTGTTGGATTTTTTCCAAAGAAGCCATGCCTAGTCCTTGACTAACCAGAGAACTCTCCACATGCTAACTCAGCATTTAATGGCTCAGCTACCCCCCTGCAAGAGCCATGCAAAGTGAAGGTGGCTTCTGACGAAGGAGTTCAGACTAGATTTGACCGAAGATATGCCACGCCCTGAAAGTCTAGGACGCCTCTGCTAGGCATATGTTTAGGAGTATAAGTACTCAATTTTTGTATTTTTGAAAGTATCGATGGTAGAGCAGAGCTCCCAATTGTAAAGCTTTAATCCAGCCTCTGGTTCTCTGTCTATAGAGGAACATTTGAGACTTCTTGTTTAATGGCAGTCAACTTCTTCTTTTCTTTTTTCCTCTAAATCTAAGATCTCGGGCATGAATGATCTAGTCGGGTGTTGCATTGCTATATTATGTAGGTTTGATATTATGAGTTCTGCAATCTTCTTTGATTCATTTTGAAGTTTGTTCAGCTCTGAGAGGATCTCACATCCGAGACTTTTCCTCTTTTGTGAAAACTTTTGGAAGACTGGATGTCCAGAGAAGACTTTGTTTTTCCTCTTTCCCTCCAAATACTCACCAATATCATTATTACTGGCTTAAGTTAGGTCAAGACCTCATGTGTCACTGCTGTTCCATCCCAGTTTTCTCAGTTAGAACGATATTGTTCCAAGTTTACTCCCATCTGATCACCCCTTTATAAACAAAACGTGACAGAAATTGATGGGCATAGGGCTCTACTCTTGCTGCAATCAAGGAGTGACTTCCAACACCAACATTTTCTAGCACCGTTGTCGGGGACGAAGTTGAAGATTTTCCCCGAGATTGAATGACATTGAGACTCTTATTCTGAAGGTGCATCAGGCATCATAGCCTTTGAAGATTGCTACTGTGCACCTGGCGACTCCATTGTGATGACTCCACTGGAGCAAACCTACTGTTTTAGTTGTGGCTTCCAGAGGCAGACATGCGTGGTCCCATCCACAGCTACCTCTAGCTACACCTAAAGCTGATCTGGAGGTGATTTTCAAAAAAGGAAAGGCCTCTAAAGGAGAAACTTCCATCGCCGAACCAGGTAATCTGCCATCTCCTTCTGTAGAAACCCCTTTTTCTTCTCCTTAGCTTCATAACAGACCGTTTTTTGAAGCCTCCCATTTCCTGAATTTTAGAAGTGTTCCTGCTGAGTTGCCTCCTCCTACTTTTGGACTAGAGGGAGAAACCCTTGCCACTTCCCTTACCCCTGTAAGCCTGTTTCCAGTATCCCCGATTCAAGCTCCTTCCCCTCTGAGTTCTCCTCCACCTAATATCCCTATGGCAGGAGAAAATCCCCCTATGAACAGAATGGAGGCTATTATAGCTACTAGGTATGCTCCACTTGTGCTACCTCAACCTTTCAATGCCCTTCCAGCAGATGGTTACCTCAAGCAGTTGCCCAAGTTTGCAAGCGAGGGGAACATAACTGCAGAAGAACACCTTGAAGCCTTCTACATTTTTACAGATGATCATGTTATCATGCATGCAGATGTATGGATGAGGATTTTCATCCATAGTCTTAAAGGTGAGGCTAGAAAATGGTTTAGGGCCTTGCGTCCTTGTTCTATTAATGGGATTGAGGCTCTGGATAATGCCTTTTTGAGACAGCGGGGAGACAAAAAGGACTTCATGTATTACATGACAGAGTTTGGATCTTTGAAGAGAAAGGAAGGAGAGTCTGTTTCTGACTTCTCCAAAAGATTTAATAAAATGTACAATAAAATCCCTGCTGAGATTAAGCCCTCAGAAGCCTCTGTGAAGATCAGTTATGTTAGCGCTTTTGATCCCGATTTTTTCCTTCTGTTGAGGGAAAGGAGAGCCACCACTCTAGCGCACATATAGGACGCGATCGTAGAAGTAGAGTCTAATATATTGGTTGTTGACCGACTCAGGAGTAAAGCTGACATAGACATACCCAGGAGGAGAGCTGAAGCCTCCTCATCCTATTCCTCTCCCCTTCCTCCTCAAATGGATGAGGTAACTAAAGTGTTGAAATATCTCTCGGCTAGGATGGAAAAGTGGGAGTTAGAGGGGAAGCCCATGTACAGAAATCCACAGAATACTGATAACAGAGGTTTTAGGAGGCCTAGTAACAATGTGCCACAGGCCTCCTCAAGGGAACAAAGGAGAAGAGACAGATATGATCATAGGATTCAGAACCCTCTCCAAAACAACATAGTTGCTCATGAGGAAGGAGAGGAGGTAAAAAAACTTGACCCTGAAATTCACTGCATTGAAGACACCTCCCATTTTCCCCATTTGACTCAATATGCATATGAAGAATCCCTTATGAGTATCCAAATCAATGAGTTGGGTAAAGGAGAGAAGGCCAACAATTCCCCTAATAGATACCATCTCCGGTCAAAGAAGAAAGATGATACTTTTGACTGCCAGGATAAGCCCCTTATAGCAGAAAGGCCTGCTAAAGTGGTTGCCGTAACTAGTAAAGAAAAGAAAGCTCAGGATACTTCGTCAGTAGCCAAAGTGTCTATTTCCGAGGTAAGGGAACCTCCTAAGCCCCTCTCCTCTTTTAGTTTTGAGCATGAGATTCAGAAGATCAGAATTCCTATACCCCTCTCAGAACTAGTTAAAAACGAAGATTTTAAAAGGTCTCTCTCTAAGCTGTTACAATCTGAACCCCCCTAGCCTTCCACGGACTCAATAAATCTTCAAGATGAAAAGCCAACATTTGTCCTAGGTCCTGTTAACGCTCAGTTTGTAGGATAGGTTTAGTAGCTTGAAGGCAAGAGTTAAACTGGCGTAACAGGAGCTTCCCCACCCATTGTCACCTCGATGGGGAGCTCTTTCTATTCAGGGTGGCTAATCCCAAGGGAGACGTCCCTAGTAATCTAGGGTATTGAAGGAAAGGGGTCAATGAACTAAGGCTCAAGGGTCAAAGTGAGCTTTCCCTTCACAGATTACTGCCAAGAGAGATAGTCGAAATGAAGGTATTCCACTGAATAGGCACCTGTTTGCGAGACAAGGCAACAATAAAGCTAAAATATGCTACAGTGGTTAGTACTTCAATTGTTAATGACTATCTTTAATATACATGAGCAATAATAAATGTAATTATTGACGAAGTCAATGATTGCAATAAAAGCAATGGCTTATAATATTACTTCTTCAATAAATACAAAATGATACTGGCATTGAAAGTACAAAATCAATCCTTGTATTATCACAATGCATTAAATGTGCTCATATATATATTGTTGCTGCGTCACTATACTACTAAGGGTGATGTCAGTCCTATTCTAGGTTAGTTTAACTAGACAATGAAGTGAACGTTTTGCTAGATAAGCCAAGGAAAATATTCAATACTTCTATGTCTATCATGAGATGACCTAGACGCAACTTTAATACCAAGCAAAAGCTCAAACAAGGCAAGACGTCATCATAGAGTTAGGGTTAGTAAGTCGCTAGGGTTAGTTACGGTTTCAAGTTTTGGAAGATAGAAAGGTTGTTTTGACACAAGACTCCCAACGTTGCATTGTTAGACTAGTGCCTTAGGGTAAATGGAGTAAAGGAGTGAGGCTAAAGGCTTGGAAGGATCTAAATCTAAGGACGGGAGAGTTAGGCTTAATGGTGCTGCAATGGCAGGGCCATGAAGTCAAAACCCTAAGGGGAGGAGGCTCATTCCGGTGTTTCTTAAGCAAGGCCTCATGCTCCTCCCTCTCCTTAAAACTCTTTTGGCAAAAAAAACGGCCAGCTTCAAAACATAAATCTAGGGTGAAAAGTGCAGCAGGGCCAAGGCTCTTCAAACCCTAGAGTCAAACCCTAGGTGTAAAGTCAATTAGGCCTAGGGCGTCTTCTTTCTTCAATTTATGTTTCAAACTAACTCCAGAGAAAAAGGAGAATTAGTCTAGCAATGGCTAGGCTATGTTAATGTAATCCAAATAGCTAAACAAGTTTATCATGGGGACATGAAGCAATGACCTACTTGTGTGCTTGCTCCCTAGGGTTTCAATAGTTAAAGCCAAATAGCAACAATATAACCATAAAAGTAAGATGTTTAACCTACAACCATTCAATCAAAGAGTTTTGCATGCAAAATATACTTACAAATCATAGAAGAGATAGAAGTTTTGCATGCAAAATATACTTACAAATCATAGAAGAGCTAATCAAACCCTAGTTGTAAACCTTCCAATGATAAAAACACCATGAACATGCCAAAGATAATCCTCCTCAAGTGTAGCGCCTCAACTCCAAGAGCCAATACGAAGACAAAAGACTAAAAGGTATCTCTCTCACAAGAGAGTGAGTTGTGTTATTATGTCAAAATGAGGCTCAACGTCCTCTATTTATATCATCCAAATGACCTTTAGTTACAAAAATAGGTCATTAAAACAACCGAGAAGGCTGACTTAACAATATTACATTATTTGTCACATTAAATGCTAAAATGTCAAAATTATGAGCTAAAAGGGAGACGTCAGGCCCCTCTGAGGGAGACGTTGGCCCTTTTTGGGCAAGATCAGCATCCAAGGAGAAAAATGTTCGCCCCCCTGAGGCTCCTGCAACCTGCCACATGTGACAAATAATCCCAGCAGACTGCCACATGCTCCAGAAAATGTCCATCCTGCACTAGGTGACGTCCTGTCCATCAAAAGCCATCATGTCATCTGTAGTGGGTGATCCCCCTAGGTCGGGCTCTACCAAAAGTCCTGGGTGAGGATGTCCTCCTTCTTCTTCATGCAAGGGCTCGTCACAATGTTTTCCTACCTCTGCCATCCCAACAACAATCAGATGTGCTCTTCAGCCCCATGGAGGTCCGAACTAATCATATCCCCATGTGTATCGGTCCACTGGTACCTGTCCATCAGGTATGGTCCTGCACATCAAAGGCTACGCCCTCCATGGGCTCATTACTCCTAGGGATCATGGTAATTTCAATCAAATTTCATCATTAAATTTATCAAATACATACACAAAATTCCTACAATATCATCTAAGAGCTCAAAGACATTACACAGATCTACTATACAAAGCTGAAGCAACCGACAAAATAGCCTACTGGGCTAATACCCACAAGATAAGGAAAGTTTCCTCAGAAGATTATTCAACCCATGTTTTATGAGGTGATATGATTTTTAGGGATGTCCAGTCACAGTAAGACCAAGGGTAGGTGTTGTCTGTGGGTGCCTTTGTAGGAGGCGAGTTGTACCTGTCATGGATGCATTTTTTCCAAGACCTTTATTGTCTTTATTTTTTTTTATTGCTTTTATTTCAAGGTCTAACCAGAGGACACTGCCTTGGCTTGGTGGTCAGAGCTGACAGTTTTACCCACTGGTATCTTCGCAGAGATGATAAGGCTGGCTCGTGATGAGACCCCTTTCCCTTGGCCATGCAACCAAAGGTCACTGCCCTGGCATGGTGACCAGATGATGGCAATGTCATACCATTGGATACCTATAAACATAATGGGCTGCCTCATGATGAGACCTCCCATCCTCTTGGTTAGGTCTTGTTTTATTATTTTTCTTAGGGTCCCTTTAGTTTCTTATCGAGAGGCTTTTTATTCCCTTCTCGGGGATCCCCTGGGCGAAGCATCTCTAGGTTTTATTTCCTGTGGCTTTTATCTTTTACCAACTGCTTTTACCCCCTGCGCCTTTAGCCCCTTCTTCCCACAAGACAAAGTGTAACTTTCAAAGATCATCCTAATGGCCGGACTAGGGGAATGGGATAGATGTGCGGGGTATAAGATGTAAAACGATAAAAATGATGGGAGCGGACGATGGCTCTACAAATCCCCCTTGGTGGCTAACCAAAACCATGAATATCAACTTGCTAAGTCACCCCATAAATCACCCCGACAATGGTCAAGTGGATTAGTGTAAGATCCAATCAGTCATCAGAAATGAAACGAACCTAATGCATATATAAGAAAGTTATAATGATCAAACATGAAACATACCATGATAACTCAAACCAATTACCTCATGGAGCAAGAGTCCTCTCCGATGCAAATCTAAGTCGGTGGTGATGGAAGCTGCTACTACTGACAGGACAAATCTGGTGAAGAAGAAGAAAGATGGGCCCTCCAGGGCCATGCTCAAGTCAATCCTGCTCTCGGTACTCCATGTCTAGGACCTATGGGCCTCGAGATATGATCTCCTAGTTATCCTTAGATATCAGGGATAACAGGTCCCATGGTAGAAGATAGAGATGATTCATCCCCTTCCTTCTACACATCCCCGAACATACATGATAAGGTGCTACATAATTGCCGCATGGATTTAGGGGCTTCCCACAACCTTATGCCCAAAATAGTCTGTTGGTCTCCGGTTTTGATCATGTTTTTTTGCCTATATTATACTCCACAGACCTCCATTTATATACCAGTACCACCCTTTTGACCTTGTTTTGACATAATTGACATCTCCCTACCATTGAATGGGGTTACTTAAGGTATCTTTACATTTCAAGCTATTTTAATGCACTTTGATGCTTTAAATTGATATTGGAACTAATGTCGCTTGGGTTAGATACCACTTCTATTGTTGGAACAGGATGCCAGTACCAGGTACCAACTCGTACCCGTGGAGATACCACTGGAGCCACTCAAGATCTGTGCGTTATGGACTGAATGGGAGATAGAGAGATTCACATGACAGCTGGAGTTAGCGTCCACAGGGTGCTTGAAGGCATAATGATAAAACTGGGTCGTGATTCTTCATCGTTCACACTTCGTGACACTACGTGTCACGAAGATGTGAAGTACGTTTTAAAACTTGATTCCAAGACTATTTTTGGATCAGGGATCCGTTTGCTTTATGCATCTTTGTTTTAGACTGTTATAGACAGGAGGATTTATATATAAACCCGCGATCACTCCTGAGAACAGGTTGGATTATGTTATGTCGTGAACACATGTTTTTGAATACAAAACTGCTGTGCGTTATGATTTTTCCCTGATATACGATTTGAGCTATTTCTCTGTTAATGAAGCGTGAAGCTTACACAATGATTGCATAGAATGTTGTATTTAGTTCTGGTTGTCACTAACAGCGTTTGTGTCGTTTGGTTGGGCCTGCCAAATAGGTGCAAGCCGCTGCTTTATTCTGTCTTAGATTTAGTCATTTCGGTGTGCTAGTATTTGCTTACATGAATGGTATATTTTCAACTCATAGTCTGTTTCAGATTTAGTTCATTTCAGTGTTTTAGAACTTGTATACGAGGTAGCTTAACGTTCATAGATTTAGTTGTTTCAGTTTGTTAGTATTTGCTTACATGAATGGTACATCTGCAGCTCATAGTGTGTCATCAATTTAGTTGTTTTAGAATCGTGTTTATCTATTCTTCAATTGAATCATTCCAACATACTGTTATCTTTTCTGTTGATGGGTATTGAACGTATGACTACTGCCTGTAGGGTTTAGGGTATGAACATGGTTTGTTTGGCTTCTCATTTTCAATTCGAGCATAACTTAGAGTGTGAACGAACTTTGCTTTGTTAAACAGTTAGTTACTCTGCTTACTTAGAACAGTTAGATTGCAGTTAAATCAAAAGAAGCTTCCGGTACCAGTAGATAGAGTAGTACTCTGTTTTCCTGTAGACAGCTTTGGATTGATTTTGATAACCAGATTAAATGCATTTGAGGAAACACTCTTTGTGCCATGGCTTAAACAGAAATGATGATGATAGATGATTAAAAGATAGTGGTGGAATAATCTTGTAAAATCATACTTCTGCAAGGAAATAGCAGTACCAACATTTAAACATAGGACTGTTTTCTGTCAATGACTTAAATAGGAAATGCTAGGCTTCAGGATAATCATTAGGATTCAAGTTCTCAGAGTGAGTTTATGTTTTCTTTTCAGGATAGTCTTTAGATAGGAATTAGCTTACCTGGACATACAGTGTATCAACTCG
>SNQJ01S0040664.1:0-28407 GCA_010110895.2 Picea sitchensis | reverse complement strand
TAGATTTAGTTGTTTCAGTGTGTTAGCATTTGCTTACATGAATGGTACATCTGCAGCTCATAGTGTGTCATCGATTTAGTTGTTTCAGAATCGTGTTTATCTATTCTTCAATTGAATCGTTCCAACATACTGTTATCTTTTCTATTGATGGGTATTGAACGTATGACTGCTGCCTGTAGGGTTTAGGGTATGAACATGGTTTGTTTGGCTTCTCATTTTCAGTTCGAGCATAACTTAGAGTGTGAACGAACTTTGCTTTGTTAAACAGCTAGTTACTCTGCTTACTTAGAACAGTTAGATTGTAGTTAAATCAAAATAAGCTTCCGGTACCAGTAGATAAAGTAGTACTCTGTTTTCCTGTAGACAGCTTTGGATTGATTTTGATAACCAGATTAAATGCATTTGAGGAAACACTCTTTGTGCCATGTCTTAAATAGAAATGATGATGATAGATGATTAAAAGATAGTGGTGGAATAATCTTCTAAAATCATACTTCTGCAAGGAAATAGCAGTACCAGCATTTAAACATAGGACTATTTTCTGTCAATGACTTAAATAGGAAATGCTAGGCTTCAGGATAATCATTAGGATTCAAGTTCTCAGAGTGAGTTTATGTTTTTTTTTCAGGATAGTCTTTAGATAGGAATTAGCTTATCTGCACATACAGGGTATCAACTCGAAGTTTACCAACCCTGGTTTGATAATTTAGTGTTTTAGGTCATTTGAATCTTCAATTTAGCAGCCTGACATAGTCATGGAAGAATTGGGACTGGAGGTGACGAAGGCTTACCATGATCTATACTCTTTCGATTCAAGAAGGGTGCAATGCCTCAAAGTCATAAAAGATTTGGTGGTCTCTTTATTTCAACTACCAATGAAAAGTGTGGTCATGGACATTGTGGCAGCTGATGTTCCCCCTAAGTTTGGCATGTTGTTGTCTAGGTCTTGGATTAAAAGACTTGGAGGAAGATTACAGACGGATCTCACATATGCCAACATTATAGTATTTGGAGGGGAACATAGGAGGTTGTACAGAGAAGCCCAACTAGCCTATATTGTCAGTGATGAAGCAAACCCCACCAATCATCCCATCTTTGCACTTGACACTGATTTGGGGTCTAGTTTATTCCAGATCACTGATGCTCCTGGAGCCCCTTTTCAAGTCAGAAGGCAGCTCCATTTTAATCACAAGATGCCTCCTCTAACCACCTCTATTTGGAAAATGTTTTTCGATGGGGCTTCTTCTAGTGAAGGCGCTGGCACTGGAGTGGTGTTGGTGTCACCTTGTCAAGAAACCATGTCCCTGTCATACAAGCTATAATTTGAAGCCACCAATAATGTGGCGGAATATGAAGCTCTGGTTCTGGGTTTAAGGGTTGCAAAACAGATGGGGATAGAGGAGATAGCAGTGTTTGGAGATGCGGAGGTAATTATTCAGCAAGTCAGAAATGCTTATCAGGCCAAGCATCCTCGGCTTAAGAGCTACACAAATGAGGTGTGGGACTTGATCGAAAATTTCTTCTCAGCTTTCAACATCTCTTTTATTCCAAGGGACAAAAATGGTTTGGTTGATTCTTTAGTTGTTTCGGCGACTCTGTTTAGAATCCCTCTGTCACCTAAGAGAAAATATGATGTTGAGATAAAATATAGGCCAGTTGTACCGGATAATGCCAGACATTGGAAGGTATTTGAAGACGATCTTGAAATCAAGAATTTTCAGCAGGCTGTCGACGAATTTTCTGAGTTGCACATTGATCAGGACCCTGACCTTGAAGGTCACCCCTGCCCTGAGGTATTTTCAAATAAAATTGCTAATAGCCAAAGTATTCAACTGCCTAGCAATCACATTCCAAGGGGACTAGTCCCTTTAGAAAGACTGTTCGATGGGAATGATGTGGCAGTAAAGATAAGATTTCAGGAGGAAATATTGATACATCAGAATGCAACATTGGCACACAAGAGGAGCCTAATTTTGTCAAGTTGTCAAGCAGCCTGACCCAAGAACATAGGGCCGAATACACTGAACTATTAAGAGAATTTGTCATTGTGTTTGCATGGACCTATGAAGACCTCAAGACATATGACACATCTTTCATTGAACACAAGATCCCACTGAAGGAAGAGGCTAAACCATTTAGGAAAAATCTAAGGCAAATAAACCCTATGTTGCTGCGTGTCATGGAAAGAGAAGTGAAGAAGTTGTTAGATGCGGAAATCATTGTCCCCTTGAGATATTCTGAATGGGTGGCCAATTTGGTCCCGGTAAGAAAGAAAAGTGGAGAAATCAAGCTCTGTGTTGATTTCAGGAACCTGAACAGGAGCTCAAAGAAAGACAATTATCCCTTGCCCAACATGGAACACATATTGTAGAGGGTAACTGGTGCCTCTAAGATATCCATGATCGATGTTATTTCTAGTTATAACTAGATATCAGTCATGCCCGAGGACAGAGAAAAAATGGCCTTCACCACTCCTTGGGGCACATTCATGTATGCCAAAATTCCCTTTGGATTGATGAATGCAGGAGTAACATTTGAGCGGGCCATGGATATAGCCTTCATCGGGGAAAAAAATCAGTTTGTGATGATCTATCTAGATGACATCACAGTCTTCTCCAGGTCTGACAAATAGCACTGTTGTCACCTAAGAAAAGTGTTCTTGAAGTGTCATAGGTTTGGCCTATCCTTAAACCCCAAAAAATCTTTGTTTTCTATGAAGGAGGGGAAATTGTTTGGTCATATAATATCAATAGAAGGAGTGAGGATTGATCCCAGCAGGGTAGAAGCAATTCAGACTCTGTCACTTCCCTAGTCTATAAAGGAAGTTCAAGCTTTTTTAGGGAAGATTAACTTTCTGAGGAGGTTCGTCTCAAATTTCTCTCAGATGGTGAAACACATCATAGCCATGCTAAGGAAAGGAAAAGAAGTAAAATGGACTGCTGAACCCAGGGAATATTTTATCCAAATAAAGAAGGCATTGACTGAAGAACCTGTGTTGATCAATCCCGATTATTCCAAAGACTTCTTGGTTTTTTCTTTTGCCTCTCTTGATACAGTAGCATCGGTCTTATTGCAAAAAAATGAGGAAGGACAGGAACAACCTATTTCGTTCTTTAGCAAGGCATTGAGAGATGCATAAGTCGGGTACAAGACCATGGAGAAGCAAGCCTATGCCTTGGTGAAAGCTCTAAGAGCTTTCAGAGTCTTTGTCTTACACTCAAAAGTGACTGCATATGTTCCTTCAGCCTCTGTGAAGGACATCCTTATACAGCCTGACATAGATGGGAGAAGAGGTAAATGGATTGCCAAGATCCTGGAGTTTGATCTGGAGATTAATCCCACCAAGTTGATAAAGGGGCAGGGTTTAGCCAAGTTGTTGGCTGAATCGAATTGCAAAGCCTTGGGGATTAGCTTCATCAATGCTTGTTCAGAAAATCAGCAAGCTGAGTCGTCCAACAAAGGTTCTCCGGGTTAATTTTTGCTAGTAGAATGCACCTCGTATAGAGATATTTTGAATTTTCTGCAAGAGTTGAAGCCTCCTAATGGAATGGGAAAGAGTAAGGCGAGAGCTTTGAAGCTCAAGGCAGTCATATATTGCCTCATTGACCAAGCCTTGTACTCTCTAGGGGTATTTTTAAGGTGCTTGAATCCACAAGAAGCCCATAAAGTTATGTTTGATTTCCATAGCAGCTTTTGTGGGGGGCATCATTTCTGGAAGACCACGGCTCACAAAATACTTGGGGCTGGGTATTACTGGCCCACTTTATTTGTTGACGTCTGCAGAGAAATCAGAGCCTACATCAAATGCCAAAAGTTCTCAGGAAAGTAGCAGCTTAGACCACTGCCACTGAAGCCTGTAGTAGCTTCAACACCTTTGCAACAATCGGGGATGGACTTCATCGGGAAAATACATCCTCCCTCAAGTGGCCAACACAGATGGATCTTGACTGCAACAGACTATTTCACCAAGTGGATAGAAGCTGCCCCCACCAGAAGTGCATCACACAAAGTAATTATCAGCTTCCTATAGGATATCATAGCCAGATTTGGCTATCCCAGCAGGATTGTCACTGATAATGCTGCTTCATTCAAATCTGAGCCTCTGATTAAGTTCTGTGAGAATTTCCAGATCTCGCTAATTCACTCCATCCTCAAGGAAATGGACTAGCAGAATCTTCCAATAAAAGCCTAATCAAGCTCATTAAAATATTATTGGAAGACAATAAGACGGCTTGGGATTCAAAGCTCAAATTTTCTCTATGGGCTGATTGAGTGACAACGAAGAAGTTCCTAGGCACCTCACCTTTTCAGCTAATTTAAGTAATAGAGGTGGTTTTCCCACTCATCTCGCCTTACCTGTAGCGAAGTTCTTTCAAAATTATGAAGGAGAGCTAGATCATATGGTCAGAAGGATTCATCAGATGGTGGAAGTACAACAAATTAGGGAACAAGTGATAGACGCAGCTCATAGTCATCAGCAGAAGGTCAAACAAACCTTTGACAGGAAGGTCAGGAGGAAGGAGTTTGAGATCAGGGATTTGGTGCTTAAGTGGGATGCACCCAGACATGATAAGGGAAAACACAACAAGTTTGATGCCCTATGGATTGGGGCCTTCAAAATCTCTGAGGTTTTCTCAAATAACATGTATAGGTTGTAGGATTTCGAGAGTGAGGAGGTTTTTAATATTCCAGTAAATGGGCATTTTCTGAAGAAATGTTTTGTTTGAGCCTTAGATGGCTTCTTTGTTTGTAAATATTGTTCTTTTGGTTCTTTGTTTACTTTTATTTTTATTTTTCATCTTAGTAAATGACTCCATAGCCCAATAGCAAGGCATTGAAGCTGCAGAATGAGTTCTTAGAGCATCGGAGGGACGACTCTATCCCCCATGGAGCCTAATGTTAGCGCAAATTCTTGCAAAGGGGTGTTTTCTCTCCAAGATTCGAGCTTGTGGCATAAATGCGAAGAAATAGGGCTTAAAGAACCTAACAAATGCATTTTGTCCAAGGTCACAGCCATGAGCGCACTGTGCAGCACATAAAATCCACATTTCAGGCTTAAAATGATAGCAGACGCACGATCCAATGTCCAACGGCCAGGATCGACCAATGGAGCAGATTGTCGGTCAGTGGATATTTGCGGCTGATGGAATTGCACCATTTTAACAGAGGAATCAGGCCCGCAATCTCGTCGAAGAAGTTATGGGCTGTCCGATCAACGTGGGGCACATGGTGCGTGATTAGGCTTTATCGCCACTTTTCCCATCACGAATTTGAAGAGCAAGGATCAACTCCTTCCCATCCACGAAACGTGAAGTGCCGAAGGCGTCTGGGATTTGGGCCCACAATATCACCAAATATGATTTGGGCCGTCCGATCAAAGGGGGGGCACATGGTGTGCGATTAGGCTCTATCGCCTCTTCGCCCATCACAACTTTGAAGAGAAAGGATCAGCTCCTTCCCATCCACGAAATGCGAAGTGCCGAAGGCATCTAGGAGTTGGGCCCATGGTCTTGGCTCTTGGTGATAGAGGAAAGGCCCGGGGAAAAGGCGCTAGCGCACACCATATAATGAGACAGGTCCCAAAATGCCGACATCATCACAGTCGTCCATCCAAAGGGATGCGTGGAGCACGATCAGGCCATGTCGGCATTTCGGCTACTGGGACTTCCAAAGGTAAGGGGTTTTTCTCTTCCATTGCATTTCAAAACCCCGAACCTCGAAACGTCGAAAGCACCTTTGAGTATAAGCGTAGGGTCACGGCCCGTGGTCACTTGGGGAAATAGAAAGAGTTGTGCAAAAGGGCCGAAAGAGCCATCTTTAGCTACAAAAGGGATCGCCACGATCTCCAGGTGCCAGTCCGACTCGGTCTCAACCCTGGTTCCTGCTAGGAGTAAATGAAGGTGGGAGGAGGTGGTTGAAACCTCTCCTCACTCATTAATTGTAAGGTATGGAGGATTCGGCAGGCAGTCTGCCCGAGATGGTCATGTGTGTTGGATTTTCTCCAAAGAAGCCATGCCTAGTCCTCGACTAACCACAGAAGTTTGCACACACTAACACAACATTTAATGGCTCAGCTACCCCCCTGCAAGAGCCATGCAAAGTTAAGGTGGTGTCTGACGAAGGAGTTTAGACCAGATTTGACCGAAGAGATGCCACGCCCTGAAAGTCTAGGATGCCTCTGTTGGGCAAATGTTTAGGAGTATAAGTTCTCAGTTTTTGTATTTTTGAAAGTATCGATGGTAGAGCACAGCTCCCAATTGTAAATCTTTAATCGAGCCTCTGGTTCTCTGGTTATAGAGGAACATTTGAGACTTCTTGTTTAATGGCAGCCATCTTCTTCTTTTACTTTTTTCCTCTGAATCTAAGATCCCGGGCATGAATGATCCAGTCGGGTGTTGCATTGCTATATTATGTAGGTTTGATATTATGAGTTCTGCAATCTTCTTTGATTCATTTTCAAGTTTCTAGAGGATCTCACAGCCGAGACTTTTGCTCTTTTGTGAAGACTGCTGGAAGACAGGATGTCCAGAGCAAACTTTGTTTCTCCTCTTTCCCTCCAAATACTCACAACTATCATTATTACTCGCTTAAGTTAGGTCAAGACCTCATGTGTCGCTGTTGTTCCAGCCTAGTTTTCTGAGTTAGAACGATATTGTTCCGAGTTTACTCCCATCTGATCGCCGCTTTATAAACAAAATGTGACATAAACCGATGGGCATCGGGCCTGCTGCAATCCACGAGTGACTTCCAACGCCAACAAGGCGCATTGCCAAACTTCTCCAATTTAACCATGTTGGAGAGACTGTAAGTTTCTTTTCAACATAAAATTCTACTTTGTTTAATTTTAATCTGCACCGTATGCATTTTCAATAAACCAAAATTTAGTTTGGTTATTATCCAGATATTTACAAAACAACAACTTCAGCGGTACTGTTGAGTCGCTATCCGATCTTAAAAACCTTAAAGAGTTGTACGTCTTCCTCTATTCTCCATTTTCAATTTACTTTTCTCTTTGAATTTATGGTCACAGGAATATATTTAACCAATAGATTTTGTACCGCAATATTTTTTAATTTATCGTTGCAGGAATATAAAGAACAATAATTTCAGCGGTGTCATTCCTGCTCAGCTTCTCCTCAATTGTTCGTTGAAACTCAAGTAACCATATGCTATTTTATATACTTCTGTTGGAATAAAATCCCATTTCAGGATTTTGAGGTTTAGATTTCTTTCATATTTTTATAATGGCAATGCCGCAGGTAATAATTATGAATCGAGTTCAAATTCTAATTAATCTTACTGTATCACGTTCATGGAAAATCTCTTTCTTATGTGTGTTGCAGCTACTCAGGAAACCCCTACCTAGTTATGAATAAGAGGGGATGTACTCTACAGATTTCAAACAATAATAAATCTAAGGTTGTCCTCGGACTGACACTCAGTGGAATTCTAATCCTGGCTTTAGCGTTGATAGTGGGTATTGTTTTGTATCGCTAAAAAACCTGGAAAAACAAAGAGGCTGTAGCGAACCAAATGAGTGCGATGGAAAAGAAACCAAAACCTTTGTTGGACCAAGGTCACGAAATACTATCAACATTAGAAATACTATAATATGATACCTAAACGAACCTAGCTTAGAATGAGTGTGCTTTTACAATTACTAAATTTATGTCACATGAATGGATTGAAGGCTGCTCGATGATTATGGTGCCAAATCCAACAAAGTGTCGTGCCTTCACTCTGTATGAAATGGTAGCCGCGACACAAAACTTTAATCGGGAGATTGGACGAGGAGGATTTGGATCAGTGTTCTTTGGTAAACTGCCAGACGAAAACGATATAGCCGTCAAAGTGCTCTCCTTGTTTTCCCATCAAGGAGTTCATGAGTTCTTGAATGAGGTAATTCTCAGATATTAGCATGTGATACGGTTCAATTTGGATCCAATTTAAGAATTTGTAACCACAAACAGTATTTGGCTGCACTCATAAGTATTATTAGTATTGTTAAATTCATGCCAGTGGTTTGACTCGATGAACAGGTTGATCTTCTTNAAATACTATAATATGATACCTAAACGAACCTAGCTTAGAATGAGTGTGCTTTTACAATTACTAAATTTATGTCACATGAATGGATTGAAGGCTGCTCGATGATTATGGTGCCAAATCCAACAAAGTGTCGTGCCTTCACTCTGTATGAAATGGTAGCCGCGACACAAAACTTTAATCGGGAGATTGGACGAGGAGGATTTGGATCAGTGTTCTTTGGTAAACTGCCAGACGAAAACGATATAGCCGTCAAAGTGCTCTCCTTGTTTTCCCATCAAGGAGTTCATGAGTTCTTGAATGAGGTAATTCTCAGATATTAGCATGTGATACGGTTCAATTTGGATCCAATTTAAGAATTTGTAACCACAAACAGTATTTGGCTGCACTCATAAGTATTATTAGTATTGTTAAATTCATGCCAGTGGTTTGACTCGATGAACAGGTTGATCTTCTTGCTAGAATCATGGGTAACCATACTTCTCATGTCATCTAAGTGTGATTTCCATTTGCAGGACTGGAATACCTCCACGTTGGTTGTACTCCGAAGATAATTCACAGGGACATAAAGACCGCCAACATACTTTTAGATAGTAAGATGAATGGAAAACTGGCCGATTTCGGTCTTTCAAGGATAACAAATAATGAAGAAGCTACTCATGTTACCACTGCCGTGAAGGGAACAATAGGATACGTCGATCCAGAGTATTTGACACATACATTCCTTACACTCTCTTTCCTACAACGAATTGCAATATTCTTTATGTTAACTGAATTCAATTAATTATCAGCAGCACAGTGAATTTCAATTTACTCTTTCACAGGTATCACAGAAATCAAATGTTGACGGAGAAGAGTGCTGTGTATAGTTTTGGAGTGGTTTTGCTGGAGATCATATGCGGTAGACCACCCATAGATGTAAACCGACCTGAGCATGAGATAAACATCATTCGATGGGTAAGGAATCGTACCATCAATCATCCAAAATATTAATATTTAGTAGTGCATATTCATCCAAAATATTAATATTTAGCAGTGCATATTTAGTAGTGCATATTTTGCTCCAGCGGCCCATAGGCGGCACCTTTGTCTGTATAATTTCAGTAGACTGTTGGTCACCCATTTTTGTTGCTTCAGGGATGAAATTCGTTGTTTCAAAAATGATAGAAGCTCTGATGATATCTTTTAATTTGGAATTATTTCCAAAATAGATAACGACATCAGAGATCCATGATATGCATAATAGCCAACATTTCCTTTTCGTAGGTGTATTGGCTCAAATGTCGATTTGGAAGTTGTTTTCTAGTGAAGGCAAAAGTATTCTTGAAGTCGGGAAGGACCAGGACAAGAGTTGTGCAAATAGCCTCTTTCAAGGTGTGGAATGATTGACCAGTTGCTGGAGTCCAATTGAAAGCATTCTTTTTAGGGAGAGTAGTGATAGGTGTTGCAATTTTTCCATAATTTTTAGCAAAATTATGATAATAGCCCACTAAACCCAGAAAACCATGCAAGATCTTGAGAGTTTTGGGTCGATGCCAATCCTGCATAGCTTCAATTTTCCTAAGATCCACTCTTACACCATCCTTGCTAAAAATATGACCCAAGTACTCCACTTTCAAGGTGTCAAAGGCACATTTAGGTTGTTTGAGGAAAAGTTGGTGCTGAGAAAGTAGATGGAGAACTTTATCCACATGGGCAAGATGGGTTGTCCATGTTTTACTATATATGAGAATATCATCAAAGAAAACTAAGACAGGATGATGGAGAAACAGACGAAAGAAATGATTCATGAGACTATGACAAGTAGAGGGAGCATTATACAAGCCAAAGGGCATGACCAAGAACTCATAGTGACCCTCATGAGCTCAAAATAGAGTCTTGTGAATCTCTGTGTCTTTCATACGTATCTGGTCGTATCCAAAATGGAGATCAAGTTTAGTAAAGTATTTAACACCACTCAATTCATCCAATAAATCATCAATGAAAGGAATCAGAAGCTTGTCTTTGATGGTGAGTTTGTTGAGGGAACGAATGTTTGTACACATTCACCACATGCCTTATTTATTGAGGACCATGACCATAGGAGAAGAATATGGGCTAGTGGTAGGACAAATGATAGGCGTGTCAAGCAATTCTTGAACAATTTTCTCAATTTCATTCTTATAGGAAAAGGGATGGTGATAAGGGTAAACATTGGGAGTAAGACTCCCCAGAACTAGAGGAATAGAATGATCATGAGCACCAAGGGAAGGGGGATGTAAATTGGTGTTTGGAGAGGATATATTGGAGGTCAAGATGCACAAAGGGTGTCTCAACTTCTTGAATGGCACAAAGTTGGGAAATAATTCCTGAATGACCTTTTTTGATGATATTTTCCATTCAATGGGAACTAATGATCTCAGAGGAGCCTTTTATGATTCCTTGGAACTTATATTATTGGCCTTCATTTTGAAATTGCATGGTTAATTTCTTAAAATCCATGAGGATGGGGGTCAATAGTGCGTAACCATTATGCACCTAGATCAATCTCACAACCACCCATTTCGATAGCAAACATATGTTATTTGAGGTTGTACTGATCAATTTGGAGACACACATTTTCACAATGCCCCCCAAATTTTATGGAACCACCATTGGAAATCATGATTTGAAAATTGTTGACGACACATATACAAAAATTGGTTTCTTGAGCAATGTGATGATGAATAAAATTATGGGTGATTTTACTATCAATTAGGATGATAAACTTTCAATTTTTAGCGTAGCCAATTAGCTTGAGGGTTTTGGGAGAAGAGAAGCAAGTGAGGGAATTCATTGAAAATATTGGTTCAACTTTTGGTGTATCAGATGGCATAGTGAGCCCAGTTGGATTAGGTAGCTTGGCCACAAGAGGAGCCTCTACTTCTTCATTAGACACATCCTTAAATAAGACCACAAACAATTTATGTTCCTTACACTTGTGCTCCAAAAAAAAAATTCATCATGTAATTATAGAAAAGAATCTTGAGTTTTCATTCATCCATTTGTTCCTGACTTAATTTATGGATCTTGAGAGGGTTGGGATAACGAGAAGGATTGGGTGGGTGAGGGAGAGGAAGAAAAGAGGATTTTTAGTACTGGGAAAAAAAAACCTATTGTGCTTCCTTTGCATGCTTAGTTGCTTCCAACCAAATCTGGGGGTGAGTCATGAAGACCTAGGCTCATATTTCATCCTTGAGGCCACTAATAAAGCATTCATGGAGGAAGGTATCAAACATGCCCTTTGTTCTGAAATCCAATTTCTCAAATGCAGCGATAAAATTTTCCATGGTACCAGACTATTTCAACTTGGTCAAACAACCTAGGGAGCATGCGTCGGTGTCAAAGTGTTCATAAAGTCAACCACAAACTGCGTTCAAACAACATATCCTTGGCATGATTTTCTATGACATTGTCACCATTGCCAACATTTAAGATCTATATAGAGGACACTGTATCGAAGTTTTTCCAATTCATCAATGATACCATGCAAGGAGAAGTAATGTTTCATTTTAGTGTCCCAACCAGTGGGATATGAGCCATCAAATTTATTCACCTACCCTCGTCAAGGACATAGATCATGATGAAAGGGGTTGGACTGAAAAGGATGGTAATTGGAGGAAGTTGTAACTTATGGGTTAGAAGGTTGTTCAGATGAGGTATGGACACCAGGAAATGACAGTTTTTTTAGGACCTTGGTAGCAAAGGAGTCAACCTAAGAATGAAGGTGGGATGCAAGCTGGCTGGAAAGGTGGGAATTGATGTCCTTCTTCAGTTCCTCTTTCATGTAATCCATTTGGTCATCTATGTGGGTATTGATATAGTTTTCAAGGTCTTGGTTGCAGGTGTTGGCCATCGTTAAGAGGAAACATAGGAATAAGTAGGAAAGAAGGGTATCCAAAAAGGGTGAGTGGGTCCACATGAAAAACGCTTACAAGTGATAGATACCACTACGATCAATGTGAGAAGGGGAATCCAATGGGATAGGTCCCAAATAAGGGTGTTGGGAAGGGCGGTTAGGACCATAAGAAAACAAGGCTTAAAAAATGATAAGTATCACTGCAAATAGGATGAAAAGAGGAGTCCAGTGGGATAGGTCTCAAATAAGGGTGCGGGAAGGCCCCAATTTTATTTTTTGTACTCCTACAGAGTTATACTTTGATCTAAATAATATTTTCGTGTCGAAATGCCCAAATTGTTAACAAGAAAACATGTGTAGTAATTTTGCAACCAATATTTTGGAGGCAAGGTTGAAAAACAATAGATCTTGTTTGTTTTGTTTTTGTCCCAAGGGTTAGGGTTTTTTCAGGGTTCCTACATACAAGGGTTTTCCTTGTGTTATATCTCTTTGACATATGTGCAGGGTCAAACAATAGTACTCAACCCAATATATCAAGGTACCAACTAAGGAGACTATATCCTACCCTTAGTCATACTACATGATTACCCAAGTACTAGAGAGTATCTTCCTAAGTGTTGTTCTCGGTGGAACTGTAGAATTCAAATGACCGATCGATTGATCTTTGCGCTTTTGTTGAAATATTTCTTCATGGTTTGTTGTCTTCTCTTTATGTTTTCCAAGGAAAACATTATTTGTTCCTCTAAAGATAACAAAACATTTATCCTTTGAGGGACATTGGAAGAATTTGATTCTTCAATATATAGCATCATCTGTCGAGAAGAAAATTCCAGTTCAGTAGGAAAAATCACTTCTTTCCCATAGAAAAGATGAAAGGGAGTGAAACCTGTGTTTACCTTGGTAGTAGTGCGATCTGTCCAAAGAGTGTAAGTGAGGAGGGTGTGCCATTAACGAGGCTTATCCTCGATGAACCTCTGTATGATACTAACCACATTTTTTTTAGTAGACTCGGATTGCCCATTTCCTTGAGGGTAATAAGTTGATGAGGTGAACTTTTTGACCCCCAACTTAGCTAAAAACTGAGTCAACTTAGCGGAAATGAAAGCGGGACCGTTATCTGTAATAATCTCTAAAGGAATGCCAAATATGGAGAAAATATTAGTTTCCAAGAAATAAATTACATGTTCATCCTGTGAGTGTTTAAGGAGGACAACTTCAGTTCACTTAGTGAATTAATCAGTGGTTGTTAAGATAAAAACTTGCCCTGCTAAAGACAGAGGATTTATGGGACCAATAAAATCTAGACCCCATTTGGAAAATGGAAAATGAGGGAGGACAAGTTGCAAAGGAATAGTAGAAAGATGTTCTTTCCAAACGAATTTGTGGCACTTGTCACAATATCTTGATAATTTATAAGAATATTGAAAAATTAAAGGTGAATAATAACCTTTTCTGATTATTTTAAAAGTAGTAGTTTTAGCAAAAAAGTGACGACCAACGTGAATAAAAGAATCTGAAGATCCATGAGTTTCATGTAACAATTTATGTGCTTCCTCATTATTCACACATTGAATTAATATACCATCAACAGAACTGAACAAAAGGTATCCTAAAATAATATATCTGGAAGATTCAAGAAGTAGCCTTCTCCTTTGATGAGTATCTAAGTCATCTGGGCACTTTTGATATTGCAAGTCATAAACTAGATTTTTATACGAGGGATGTTTAGCTATAGAAAGGGTTTGAATCTAAATATAAAATAGTGTTGAGAGAGGATTATCATGATCGTCAATTTCTTCACTTGCTTCAGCATGTTGAGCTAAGTGAAGGGATATGTCTCGTCCCTTAATTGTTTTCGAATTCATGTTGGTTAAATAATGCTCCTAGATTTTGGCAAGCCAATGTGAAAGCTTCCCTGAAAGATACATTTTTAAAAGAAAAACCTTGATAGTAGGAAAAGGGACTTTTACCTGTGTGTGCGTCCCTAGGATAAAGTAGCGAAATTTCTCCATATCTTTAACAAGAGAAAGAGCATGTTTTTTTATATAAGAATACTTGAATTCATCATCCGATAAATTTTGTCTCATGTAAGCTACCAAATTTTCGTTATTTCGTTCATCACATTGTAAGCTAATAACAAAAATTGTTTTTTTAGTGGCATTAGTGTATACGATAAAATCTTTCTCAAAGTCCGGTTTTGCTAAAACTGGTGAGAAACATATTGCCTTCTTAATCCTCATGAAATAATTTTTGACGTATTCAGTCCAATAAAAGGAGTGATCTTTCTTTAGAATATTATGAATCAATTTGACCATTAAAGTAAAGTCGGGAAAAAATATATGGAGAAAGTTGATAATTCCCATAAAGGATTTAACCTCCTTTTTGGAAGTGGGGGAAGTAAGGTTCAAAATAAAAACAATCCTTTCAATATCTATGCTTATTCTTGAATCAGAGAGAATATGTCCAAGGATATTTCCCTTGGTAACACCAAAAATAGATTTAGAAGGATTTAAAGAAATGTTGAACTTTTTGCATCGCAAGAGAACTTTTCTAAGATTACCAAAATGATATAATCAGTTCTTTGAATACATATTCAAGTAATCAAGATAAATCTATATAATCTTACCGATTAGATCATTAAAATCTATTTGCATAGCTCTCTAGAAAGTGGAACCTGCATTGGACAAGCCAAAAGGCATGTGTTCATAAGAAAATGTGGCCCAACGTGTAGTAAAAGTGGTTTTGTATTTGTTAGTCATTTTTACTTTAATCTGATTATAACCAGAGAAACCATCAAGTAAGGATATCATTTGACCTTGCAACCTGTTGCAAAATCATTTCCATATTAGGGAGAGGAAAATGATCTTTAATGATTTCTCTATTTAATGCGTGAAAATCAACACATAATTGAATCTGTCCAATTGTTTTCCTAACAAGGACCAAGTTTGAGACCCACTCAGAATATTTAACTGGAAATATTATACCATCTTTATGTTAGCACTAGGAGTCACCTTCAGATTGCATGGAAGGAAATCCCAGTACCCATCAAGTTATAAGTGAATGTAAGGGCGTTTAAAGGGTCAAATGGAAAAGGACGCAAATGATAATGTTCTAACTCATATAACAGGGATATCATGCACCATCAATTAAGGTATTGGCTAAATTCAATCAGTAGTTTGGGAGTAAGTATGAATAGAGGGAAGACTTGATTGAGAGAAGTGTAGGGGCTGCTGTAAACATCATGTCCACAAAAAGCCTAAGGAGGAAATTTTCTTAACACAAGATCTTCTTGAACTGAGAAACTAAGGAAGCTAAATAAACATTATGATAACATAATGATCAAACATCCATCATAACATCACCACAATCATTCATGTGAATCATTCAAAGCATGAACATTTAGAATCAGAAGCAGATAAGATGAAAAAAAAAGATGCTTTCCATTAGTCAAAAAGTCTTAAGTCCAGTACATCACTAGATCACAGTTACTTCCTCAAAATATTACAGTATCAGGGAGCCTTGCTCAACCATCCAAACCTACTAAAGAAATTGATCTATCTATTTATATAAAAAAGGGAGGCAATATTTGGAGATACGATCTGGCCTCCATCCCTTGAAAAACTCTATACATTTATTTACTCTAACAACTTATCTAACCACCTATGCTATAAAATAGGAAAATGTTGGTGACTAATCCAACTAAATTTCAAACTAATTTGATTCCCTTTTGCTATGCAGCTCCTTGTTTTACATGTGTCTTTCAAAGCATGTGGTTGTCTTCATGATGCCATATGTTGTTTCTCCATCCTTCTCCGTCATCAATTAATCCAAAATTTATTAGCTTGGTCCTCCTAGATCCCTGGCGTTTGTTGGTAGCTTCCTTGTGTAGCAAATCTGGGTAGCACACTACAAGGAGAAAAGGTAGCCACTGTAGGTAGCACCACGATGTTGCATATGTGTATAGACTCTGCTCTCTTTTCAATATTAGGTAGCGCCCTTGTGTTGTGCATGTGTGAAAACATTTACCCTCTATGAAATATTTGGTAGCACCATTAGGTAGCGCCACTATGTTGCGCCTATATGGAAATTATGTTATCTTCCAAATATTAGGTAGAGCCTGTAGGTAGCACCACTTACACTGCGTCTATGTTCCAACTCTATTCTCCGCCCAATATTAGGTAGCACCACTTACGCTGCGTATGTGTGCAGGTTTGGGGATCATTACCAAAAATGCAGTGCCTTCAACCTTGAACATGTGTCGAGCAATTTGTGGTATTTCATGATGACAAATGGCAGCTTCGACCAACACCTGTAAATTTATTTGGGCTACTTCATGTTGAAAGTGCTTCAACTCAAACTTTAGCTTCCTATTCTGAGACTGAAAGCCTATGTTCTGCCTATAAATATTCTTTAACTATCTATGAAGGGATTGGGCCTTTCTTGCTGCAAACCTTGCCAAGTCAAGGGTGTGACTGTATCCATCCATGATCTCTTCCATCTAAGCCAAGTGGACCTTATCTTCTGCTTTAAGATGAGATATTTCTTTTCTTTCATCTCTAAGCTTCTTGATAAGTTTTTTATAGGTCTGACTGTCAGGAGGAAAAGTGGTATGCACAGTCTCAATAATATTTTTATCAGACTCCTCTTTCACCTACATGGGAAGTGTCTTGTCTACCTCATCAGGTTTCTTGATGGATTTACTTTTATTCTTCTTTCTCTACACAGGGGTTTCATCTTTTCTTTCAACAGGATTCTCAATGCCTTTCTCAGAGGTTTCATCTTTCCTCTCCAAATTTATTTTAGTACCTTTACCCTTACCCTTCTTTAAAGGGGTTTCTTGTTTCCCTTCAGTAGGCTAAAAACTACCTTCACCCTTCATCCTCTGAATAAGGGTTTTTGATTTCTCCTCTATAGGATTTTCAATGCTTTTTCCTTTCTTCTTTTTAATAGGGGTTTCTGGTAAAGACTGCTCTTTGAAAACCTCCTTAGGAATTGATGACCTTGTGAAAGGTCTTTTACCCTTGATTTCGACTGCTGGAGGAGAAGAGGGAAAGAGAATATTCTTCCCTCTCTTGGATGTATCTTTGGTATAAAAACACATCTCTTCTAACCCTGGTGGAGGAGGTGGTGAAAAATATCTGTTTGGAGAAGGAAAAACTTCATCCTCGGTTTCTATGACCTGCTTGCTAATCTATGAAACTTGAATAGGGGCTCTGCACTTTCTCTTCGTACTGGTCCCTGCTTTAGTAGCACTGGTGGGTGACAAAGGACTTGCCTTCTGTGATTGAAGATTTGGTGCTAAATCAAACTTGAAATGAGAGGTAACAACAAAATTCTCCCATGAAATCTCTTTCTTACCCAATTCCCTAGAGACTAGGATTCTGATTAATCCAAAGTGGAAAAGGCCAGAATCCACATCTTTAGATTTAGCTTGTATCCTTTATGACATGTTACCTATACTCCTCAACAAGTAATAAGTAATATTCATCTCAACATTACCAGTAAAATGTAGCAACAACCTTATATGGGATTTGTACAATGTGTTAAATCTCCCTTCACAAGTAAAATATCTCTGTATGATCTTCAATAATCTGTCAGATTGTTCAATCAATTGACTCCTTGGCATACTTTTGGAAAAATCATTGGCTTGATATTCAGGCTTAAAAATATATTTTGCATAGGATGAACTCAAAGCCATGGATTTGAACCATTTTTCACCTCAAAGGGGAATTCCTGTTGCAGCTAAGATAGAGGCTTCAGTCACCTCAAACTCCAAATCCCCAACCTTCGTTTTCCTGCCATCAAACTATAATGTGAACTATCTTGCTACATCTGGATCGCCTTTCTACATGTTCTGACAGAAAGAGAGGCACCCTACTCTTTGAAAGGCCTCTCTTGCCATGGGTTCTGTATCAAAAAGATGCATGTCCATAGATTCTGTCCTAGCCACCTTGCCACCTTTGTGTGTCTTCCTCGATTGAGGAGTCTCTGTAGCTTAAAATGATGAATTTTAAAAGGCTTAAGGGATGGTAATGACCAGAAAATATTTAACTAAGGATTAAAATGTACAATGCTGACCCTTTTTAAACAGATTGTTGATTAGTAATACAAGCTTGACCTTTATAATTACACTCTTAGGCTTATACATGCATTTGAGAGTGTAGACAGTGAGGGGGTAATCTGAAATTGGCCCTCTGTAATTGAGTAAAAACACCAAACTCCGAGGTGAAAGGAGGTAAGGAAAACATAAAGGGTTTGAGCAGTGTCTCTAGGTAGCACAACACATACATAGAGGATAGGCTATTTACAGGCTTGTGATTTCAATGGTTAAAGAAAACAACAGTAATCAGACCATAGATACAGGCAAGGAAGTTTGCAGGTCTAAAGAAGAGAAAAGACAAGGATACCATGCAAATATGGGTCCCTTACTACTATGCAAGCTCAACAAACCAAAAACCTGATCACAAATTTCCTGTGAAAATTAATATGCAGAGGAGGCAACACGGGGTACCTGTGGAGTAGACACTTGTTGAGATCTTCAATGCAATCTCAAGATGAAATTGAGAAAACTTCGGCCCTGGAATATTTCTCAGCGTCGGATTTCGTTGACATGTTGTCGCCTACTCAAAAATTGTGAATTTGCGCAGTGCAGTACTATTGAGTTTTTCAAAATTAGAAACCGTTACCAAGGATCATAAATGCAAGATCTTTGAAGGCATCTTTAACCGACTTCTGGCACTGAAAACAAGGGACATGACATCAGTCGTGGCAATCATGACTTGACGTGGAACGATGATGAATTTTATAGGCGCTACAGAACTTCCTGATGAGTAGGCAATGCATCCACTTCAAAACATGATTGGACAGGTAAGCAATGACAATGAGGCATGCCTACGAGACCATTAGTGAGGAGGAAGGTGTGTCACATCAATCTAGTCATGGGAGGGATTGAACTAGAGACAAGTCATGAAGGGGACCAAAATAAGTCATGAGCTAAAAATGGTTCAAGAATCAAAAACCAATTTGAGGATCAAACTAGAGCTAAGACTCAAAAAATTTAATCATCTAAGGAGTCCTACCAAAAATAAATTTTAAAGGGATGAGACTTCAAAAGAAAATTTAAAATCTAAGGCTTAAAAAATGATTGAAAACAAACTAAAAGACCCAAGGAAATTTAGTGTGATAACATTAGCTCCACATGGGATGGCATGCCCCCTGTAGGCTGGCAAGAAGTAGATTTTTTGCCTTATCCTAGGGCTATGGTGTCATTTATTGAAACAAAAATAAAATGAAAATGATATTTACAATGACATGAAGAGTCACTCAAGTCTCAAGCAAACTACTTTTTCAGTAAATTCCCATTGCCAGGGCCACCAAAAACCTCTTCATTCTCCATATTCTGCAACTTGAAAGTGTTATTAGAGAATACCTCAAATATTTTGAAAGGACCGATCCATAAAGATTCAAATTTACCATGCTTGCCTTTATCTTTCTTCAGTGCATTCCACTTGAGCATCAGATCATCCAATTGAAAATCCTCTTTGTTCACCTTTTTGTCAAAATCCTACTTGATCTTTAGTTGATGGTCAGATGCTTTGTCTACAAGCTACTCATGGGTCTGTTGCACTTCAACCAGCTGTTGAATCCTTCTGATCATATGATCAGGTTCCCCTTGATAATCTTGGAAGATTTTTTCCACAGGTAAGGCAATATGAGAAGGAAAAATTGCCAAGGAAAATTGCCTCAACTCCATACACCAGTTGGAAAGGGGAAAGTCCCAAGGACCTTTTCACTGTCACTCTATCAGCGCATAAAGCAAATTTGAGTTTCGAATCCCATGCCTTTTTTTTATCCTCTAATAGATTTTTAATGATCTTTATAATGATTTTGTTCAAGGATTTTGCAAGCACGTTTCCCTGAGGATAGTAAGAGGTGGAATGAATCAAAGTGATCCCAAACTATTCATAGAACGGAATCAATGTATCAGCCTTGAATGATGCAACATTTTCAGTGACAATTTTGTCAGGATACCCAAACCTTGCTATGATGTCTTCCAGGAAACCAATGATCACTTTGTGTAAATAATTCCTTGTGGGAATAGCTTCAATTCATTTAGTAAAGTAATCTGTAGCATTCAAGATCCATCTATGCTGACCACTGGAAGTGGGATGGATTTCCCAGATAAAATATAGACCCCACTGCTGGAAGGGTCCTGAGGTTGCCAGAGGTTTTAATGGAAAAGACTTAAGATGCTACTTTCTAGAGAACTGTTGACACTTAGCACAGGCTCTGATCTTAGTACAAACATTAATGAACAAACTGGGCCAGAAGTACCCATCCCTGAGCATCTTGTATGTCGTGGTTCTCCAATAATGATTCCCCCCACATAAATTATCATGGAAATCAGACATGATCTTTTGGGCTTCTTGGGGGTCTAAGCATCTCAAACGCACTCCTAATGGATCCTTCCAATACAAAACTTGATCAACAAGGCAATACTTTATTGATTTGAGTTTTAAGGCTCTCACCTTGTTCTTTTCCATACCACTTGGAGGCTGTAAATTTTGCAGAAAAAATATATTGTCCTTCTACCAGCTGCAATTTTCCAATGCAGAGACGATTTGAGGACCTTTATCAGTTATCTCAGCCTGTTGATTTTCTGAACATGAGTGGATGAAATTCACCCCCAATGCTGAGCAATTTGATTCATCCAAGATCTTGGCTAAACCCCGGCCTTTAACAAATTTTGTGGGCCTAATCTCCAAATCAAATTCAAGTAGTTTAGTAATCCATTTGCTTCTTTTTCCATCTATATGAGGCTGAATAAAAAATTCTTTTAGAGTAGATGATGGGACATAATCAATAACTCTTGAATGCAGGACATAAACTCTGAAGGACTTAAGATATTTAACCAATGCATAAGCTTGCTTGTCCATTATTTCATATTTTAGTTCAACATATCTCAATGCCCTATTGAAAAAGGAAATGGGTTGCTCTAAGCCTTCAACATTCTTTTGCAATAGGACTGCTACTACTGTATCAAAAGAGGCAAAAGAAAAAATAAGAAAGTCCTTGGAGTAGTCAGGGCTGACAAGAACTGGGGCTTCATTCAAGTCTTTCTTTATTTTATCAAAAGAATCACAGGCCTCAGTAGTCCATTTGATTTCACTATCCTTCCTCAGCATGGTCGTGATATACTTAACTAACTCAGCAAAATTTGACACAAATCTTCTAAAAAAATTGATTTTTCCTAGAAAAGATTGTACCTCTTTTTTAGCTCTAGGAAGTGACAATGTTTTTATAGCCTCAACCCTGTTGGAATCAATCCTTACCCCTTCACCTGACACAATATGCCCCAATAATTTTCCTTCTTTCATGGAAAACAATGATTTTTTCGGATTCAAAGAGAGGCCAAATTTTCTGTATTTCAAGAAAACCTTTCTTAAATGATCACAATGTTCTTTATCATAATGATAATACATTGTTATGTCGTCCAAATAGATAACAAAAAACTTATCCTTTTCTCCAATAAATGTTATGTCTATAGCTCCCTGAAGAATTGCCCCTGCATTCATCAAACAAAAGGGCATCTTGGCGTACATAAATGTACCCCAAGGAGTGGTAAAGTTTGTTTTCTCCCTGTCTTCTGGTAGAATAGAGACCTGATTGTATCCAGAAAATCCATCAACCATAGACATCCTGGCTGCTCCTGTCACCTTCTGCAATATATGCTCCATATTGGGTAAAGGGTAATTATCCTTCTTTAAGCTTCTGTCCAGATTTCAAAAATCAACACAAAGTCTGATTTCTCGATTCTTTTTTCTTATTGGGACCAAATTGGCAACCCATTCAGAATACCTCAACAGAATGATAATTTTTTCATCTAAAATCTTCTTAACTTCTTTCTCCATGGCAAGAAGAAACATAGGATTTATTTGCCTCAACTTTTGCCTGAAGGGTTTTGTGTTTTTTTTTTGTGTGTGATCTTGTGCTCTATTATGCTTGCGTCATAAGTTCTGAGATCTTCATAAGTCCAAGCGAATACATCAGCCAATTCTTTTAACAACTTAGTATATTCTTCCCTCTGCTCTTCTGATAGGCTGCTTGACAATTTGACATATTTTGGATCCTTTTCAGTGCCCATATTGCACTCAGTTATATCTGCATCATTAGTGGATACCTTCCCTTTCAATGCCACATAATTCCCATCAAATAATATTTCCAAAGGAACCAGTCCCTTTGGTATATGATTACTAGGCAGCTTCGCAATATGATGATTAGAAATTTTATTAAGGAAAACATCAGCATGAGGAGTGACTTGTAAATCATGATCCTGATCAATGTGTAATGTAGAAAATTCATCAAAATTCTCAAGAAACGTTTTAAGTTCTAAATCATCTTCGAACACCTTCCAATATTTTACATTGCTCGGTATAGAAGGCTTGTATTTGACTTCTACATCATACTTGATTTTTGGTGGTATAGTAATTCTGAAGTTACATCCTGATATAGCCAAAGAATCATCCATGGTATTCGCTTCTCTAGGAACGAATGATATATTAAAAGCAGAGAAAAAACTGTCCACCAAATCCCACACTTCATTTCTGTAAGATCTAAGCCTAGGATGCTTTGTTTGATAAAGATTTTTAATCTGAAGTACTATCAATTCAACATTCCCAAATACTAATAACTCTTCTATCCCCATGTCTTTAGCTGCCCTCAACCCAAAGACAAGAGCCTCGTACTCTGCCACATTATTAGTAGTTTCAAATTCTAGTTTATATGACAAAGATATAGTTTCTTGAGTTGGTGAGACAAAGATCACCCCAGTACTAGCACCTTCCTTGGAAGAGGCTCCATCAAAGAACATTTTCTAGACAGAAGTGGTTAGAAGAGGCTCTTCAGAAAATTTGATGGACTTTTTTTTTATTTCTAAAGGGGCTACAGGAGCATCAATGAGCTGCAAAATACTAGATCCCAAATGTGTATCAAAAGAAAAAACAGGGTGATTGGTGGGAGTTTCTTCATCACTAATGATGTAATCCAATTGAGATTCCCTGTAAAGTATTTTATGCTCTCCCCCAAAAACAAGAATAGTAGCATAAGAGAGATCCATCTGCAAGGTTCCCCCAAGTATTTTTATCCAGGATCTTGACAAGAGCATGCCAAACTTGGGGGGAACATCAACAACTATGATATCCATAAGTATACTCTTCATGGGTAGTTGAAATAAGGTCACCACCATATCCTTAATGACTCCAAGACACTTGACTTTTCTAGAGTCAAAATATATAAGTCATGATAGAATTTTGTGACTTCTAACCTAAGTTCATCCATAACAGATTTTGGCATAAGATTGTGGGATGCCCCTGAATCCATGAGACAATTGTGTAGCACCTTATCATGTATATTCGGTGACGTGTATAAATGTGGGGATGAGTCATCTCTGTCTTCTATCAAAGGACCTAAACTCACTGTTGGTTTTTCATCTTGTAGATTTATTGAATAAGTGGCATTTGAAGATTATTCAGGATGTAGCATTTTGGATAGGTATTTTTTAAATTATTCATTTTTTATTAACTCCAAAAATGGTACATGGATGTTAATTTTCTGGATCTCGTTTTCAAAACTGAAATAAGAACAAGGTTAGTTTTAGGAAAAGGATTTCTGATCAAAACTTGTGGGTTTTGAGAGTCTTTTTCCTTGCTGCTCACTGTCACAACCTTGGCAGAATCTTCTTTTTGAATAGCCTAATTAGGGGCATCAGTTTTTTCTTCATTCTTCTTAGATCTCAGATTATATGTACTATCATTTTCCTTTGCTTTCTCTCCCTTGCTTAACTCATTAATTTGAATATCCATTAAATATTTCCCATAAGAGGATTGAGTCAAGTGTGGGGATGGGGATGTATCACCTAAGCAGTGGATCCCAAGATCAACTTCTACCTCCTCTTCTTCTTCATCAAGCACTAAATTATTTTACAAAGGATCTTGTACCCTCTTATCATTTCTCTCTCTGTTTCTAGGATCTCTAGGAAATATTTGGGGAGCATTATTTTGTCTCCTTTACTTACCTCTGTTATCATTTCTTTGAGAATATATATATGTATGTTTCCCTTCTGATTTTAATTTCTCAATTTCACTGGAAATAGATTTTACTAATTTGGTCAGCTCATCTACTTGAGAATGGACAACAGAGGAATCAGAATTTGAAGCTTCAGCTCTATTTTTTCTCCTATCCCTATCAGATTTCCCCCTGATCTTATCTGATGCCACTATGTTTGATTCTACCTCTAAGGAAACATCTTTCATATGAACCAAGGAAAATGACCTTCTTTCTCTCAAAAGGAGGCAAAATTCAGAATCAAATGCACTGGCATAACTGATTTTTGCCATGGTTTTAATGGGTTTGATCTCATCAAGGATCTTCTTGTACATTTTGTTAAATCTTTTAGAAAAGTCGGAGACAAACTCTCCTTCTTTCCTTTTCAAAGATCCAAATTCGGTGATGTACTACAAAAAATCCTTTTTGTCACCACAATGCCTCAAGAAGGCTTCATACAATGCCTCAATACCAATAATGGAACCAGGGGCTAGACCACTAACCCACTTCCTAGCCTCACCAAAAGGCTTTGGACAAAAACCCTCATCCAAACATCTTCATTTTCAATATTTTGGTTATCTTCATAGCTACAGAAAGCACCAAGATGTTCCTCAGATGTTACATCTTATTCTTCTGTGAACTTAGTCATGTATTTAAAATAATCTCTAGGAGGGAGAGCAATCACTAGTTGAGGTAAGACTAGAGGAGCATATCTTGCAGCCACTATGGCATCCATCCTATTTGCAGGGGTGTTAACAATTGCCATTTGATTTTGGATCCTAGGTGAAGAAGGAGGATAAGGAGACTTGGTTGTGTGCATATTAGGAGAAGAAAGAACAAATGAAGGAGGAGTTTCAGTCTTCACAACAACATGCTGAGTCTTGGAAGAGGATCGTAAGGTCTGAGAGGGAGATGAAGTTCCTACTTCTTTGGCAGCAAACGTTTTAACAGAAAGAGGTGTAGAAAAACCTAAATTAGGGAAATATTCAAAACTATCAAGATTGAAACACTTCTCAATATCAGGGGAAGAGAATATATCAATGTTTTCTTCTTTCAATTTAGTTTCAATGTAAGATTATTCAACAGGAAACTCTTCAAAATCAAGTTTTTAAGATACTTCAGCAGAATATAAAGGAAGCTTACTTGATAAAACAACTAGAGTATCAAGAGTGGAATCATGCAACTGACCAGAAGCACTTGTAGCAGTAGCATATTTTTTTTTTTGAGAATAGTTTCCCTTCTTGATTATCTTCTCTAGGTTAACCTTAGGTGGAGCCAAAGGTAGTTGTGGATTTGATCTCATATATCTGCCTTTAGGTGCCAGAGATGAAACAATGGAGCTGCCAGGTGCAGGTTGCAATCTTCAAAATAATGAAGACTAATGCGTCTTTCGAACTAGAATACTATCGTTTTAATCCTAGAGAAAAGTCTTCAAATCATTCCCCGGCAATGGAGCCAAGAATATTAGCACTAGGAGTCAGCTTCATATTGCATGGAAGGCAATCCTAGTACCCATCAAGTTATAAGTGAATGTAATGGTGTTTAAAGGGTCAAATGGAAAATGACTCAAATGATAATGTTCTAACTCAGATAACAAGGCTAGCATGCACCAAAAATTAAGGTCTTGGATAACTTCAGTCAGTAGTTTTGGAGTAAGTATGAATAAAAGGTAGAATTGATTGAGAGAAGTGTAGGGGCTGCTGTAAACATCAAGTCCACAAAATCCTAACGAGGAAAGTTTCTTAACACAATATCTTCTTGAACTGAGAAACCAAGGAAGCTAAATAAACATCATGATAACATAATGATCGAACATCCATCATAACATCACCACAATCATTCATGTGAATCATTCAAAGCATGAAAATTTAGCATCAGAAGAAAATAAGCTGAAAGAGAAGATGATTTCTATTAGTCAAAAAGTCGTAAGTCCAGTACATCACTAGATCACGATTACTTCCTCAAAATATTACAGTATTAGGGCGCCTTGCTCAACCATCCCAGATTTAGTAGCACTGGTGGGTGACAAAGGAATTTCCCTCTGTGATTGAGGAGTTGATGCTAAATCCAACTTGAAATGAGAGGTAACAACAAAATGCTCCCATGAAATGTCTTTCTTACCCAATTCCTCAGAGACTAGCATTATGATTAATCGAGAGTGGAAAAGGCTAGAATCCACATCTTTATATTTAGCTTGTATCATGTCTGACATCTTACCTATACTCCTCAACAAGTAATAAGGAATATTCATCTCAACATTACCAGTAAAATGTACCAACATCCTTATGTGGTACTGGTACAATGTGTTAAATCTCCCTTCACAAGTAAAACATCTCTTTATTATCTTCAATAATCTGTCAAATTGTTCAATCAATTGACCCCTTGGCATACTTTTGGACAAATCATTGCCTTGATATTCAAGTTTAAAAAGATATTTTCATATGATGAACTCAAATCCATGGCTTTGAACCATTTTTCACCTGAAAGGGGAATTCTTGTTGCAGCTGAGATAGAGGCTTTAATCACCTCAAACTCCAAATCCCCAACCTTTCTTTTCTTGAAATCAAACTGTAATGAAAACTATATTTCTACCTCTGGATGGCCTCTCTGCATGTTCTGACAGAAATAAAGGCACCCTATTCTTTGAAAGGCCTCTCTTGCCATGTGTTATGTATAAAAAAGATGTATGTCCACCGGTTCTGTCTTAACTACCTTTCCACCTTTGTGTGTCTTCCTCGATTTGGGAGTCTCTGTAGCTCAAAATGAAAGCTTTTAAAAGGCTTAAGGGATGGTAATGACCAAAAAATATTTAACTTAGGCTTCAAATGTACAATGTTGACCATTTTTAAACAAACTATTGATTAGTAAGCCAAGCTTGACCTTTGGAATTACACTCTTAGGCTTATACAAGCATTCGAGAGTGTAGATAGTGAGGGGGTAATCTGAAATTGGACCTCTGCAATTGAGTAAAAATGCCAAAGTCTGAGGTGAAAGGAAGCAAGGAAAACAGAGAGGGTTTGAGCAGCGACTCTCGGTAGCGCAATGCATACACAAAGGATAGGCTATTTACAGGCTTTTGATTTCAATGGTTAAAGAAAACAATAGTAATCAGACAATAGATACGGACAAGGAAGTTTACAATTCTGAAGAAGAGAAAATACAAGGCTACCATGAAAATATGGGTCCCTTACTACTGTGCAAGCTCAGCAAACCAAAAACCTGAGCACAAATTTCCTATGAAAATTAATATGCAGAGGAGGCAACACGGGATACTTGTGGAGTAGAAACCTCTTGAGATATTCAATGCAATATCAGGATGAAATTGAGAAAAATTCGGCCCTGGAATCTTTCTCAGTATTGGATTTGGGTGACATGTTGTCGCCTGATCAGAAATTGTGAATTTGCGCAGTACAACACTATTGAGTTTTTCAACATTATAAACCATTACTAAGTCCCATAAATGCAATATATTTGAAGGAATATTTAATGGACTTTTGGAACTAAAAACAAGGGACATGACCTCAGTCATGGAAATCATGACTCGAGGTGGAATTATGATGAACGTGATAGGTTCTACGGAACTGCCTAATGAGTAGGAAGTGCATCCACTTCAAAACGTGATTGGGAAGGTAAGGAAAGACAATGAGGCATGCCTACGAGATCATGAGTGAGGAGGAAGGTGTGTCACATCAATCTAGTCATGGGAGGGATCGACCTAGGGACCAGTCATGAAGGGGACCAAAATAAGTCATGATCTAAAAATGGTTCAAGGATCAAAAATCAATTTTTGGATCAAACTAGAGATAAGAATCAAAAACTTTAATTATCTAAGGGGTCCTACCAAACATAAATTTTAAAGGGATGAGACTTTAAAATAAAATTTAAAATCTAAGGCTTAAAAAAGGATAGAAAACAAACTAAAAGACCCAAGGAAATTTAGTGTTATAACACTTTCAAAAGATTTTCCAACTCTTTTCTAATAGTAGCCTCAAGTGCGGGGTTAATGGGTGATCCGACAGGATCTTTTCAATGATTATGGTTGAGTTTTAAACTTGCATGAATATTTTAACCATTTGAGAATTTAATGAAAGAATGAGGAAAAGAAGAGGATTATGACATTCAAAACACATATGCAGATCTGAAAAGAATAATGAACAACAAACCATAAGAACGCAGGTTGATAACAAAGTTCAGCACAATGTTTGCCTATGTCTCCGGGCCTTTTTCCTGTGGGGGAGGCTTCTTTATTTCTTCTCAAGTGCTCAAAATTACATCTCAGCAATGCCCAAAGGCTACAAGACTGATCTGGTCTTGTTGTACCAGATCTCAAGAACCCTGCAAAAGAAACGGCATGCAAAACTGATGCTCCAAGCTCCCAGAAA
>SNQJ01S0040663.1:114706-129710 GCA_010110895.2 Picea sitchensis | reverse complement strand
TTGGGTGATAAAGACATGCAAGGTATGGCTGCCATAAGATACACTCTGGATCCATAATTGTATTAACAAAAAGGTATAGCCATCAAAGATACAATGTGGATCTATACTCCCATGACATGAACTGATCGTAGTCACGAAAAATACAAAGTGGATATACGAGATGACAATACATAGCCACAAACCAATACAATGTGGATCTATGTAATAATATATGTGTCAATATTCAAAAGAAACTTCGTCGCAACCTGGGAAAAGTATATATCAGAGTGATCACTCAACCCAGGGTCTTCTTACCGATCTTGTTTTGGTACAATTCTAACCATGTGAATAGATGTTCCGATGTCGAGCATGGTAGAAACCACTTGATTACCAGTCTATGAGGTAAACCATTAAGAAGTGTGAGGGAAATCACCATTGATGTCAATGATTCCCAAGGTACCCTAGTACATTCGAGTGAATGTGAAAAAATGATCTGAATTCGAACATCCGTGGAATCATCTGATCAGAGTTCAATGATGTAAACCCACTGTCAAAAGTGAGGAGGCCTTCCATTGAGCCATGAAAGTCCCAAGGTACTAACTAGTTTCTAAGTCTAGTTCCCAGATAATGTGCTAAAGTCGACAGGAACAAACTCACCGAAGGAGGGCCTTTATGTATGCCCCATCAACGAAATGAAACAAACACAGAGATTTAAATTGGTGGATCAAATGAACATGGATTGACATGGGTATTGAAACAAGATATTTGTGGTGGTTGACTCTCAAGGCAGATACTTCCCTTGAACATTGAGGCACAACACAAGAAACATGACATGGACCAAAACATGATGATCTAGTGGATACTGTGACTTTCGTCGTGTGACCCAAAGGAGTAAAGAAACTCAGAGGATTGGTTCAGTGAAAAGGTTCAGTGGATTAAAATGTATGGAAAGACAAACTGTCGTGTTCAAGGGTGCCCGTAAGAGTGACCTCTAATGTTCCCAAAACCTGCTTGGCTTGCTTCCTTCAATGTTTTCCCCCATCCAGATAGACGAGTACCTCTTTTTAATTTAATGAGATCAAGGAGGGTAACACATGCTCAATCTAACTCACCTTTGGTAAATTCCTTTTTCTTTTTTTAACGAACTATAAGAAGTAAGGGTTCAGTCCCATATGGGCCCTTCAATGTATGATTTTTTTAATGAGTCCAGAAAAGGTAAACTCAGTGATTTTTCATATTTAGATAGTCTGAAAAGAACTTAAAGATGACTCCAAGGTTGTCCTTTTTCATAATGTTAGTCTTGCAAGGACGGAAAAGAGATAAATTATCACTCTAAATATGCCCTTTCAAACCTTTTAACGAGCGTGAAATGAAGCAAGATCACTACGCAATGTTTTCATGTTTAGAGAGTCTAAAAAAATATTAAAGGAGACTCTAGGGGGTTCCTTTTTCGTATAAACTTTACGAGTCTGAAAAAGTGATAAAAGTATAGTCGGTAACATTTTGATTTATTTACGAGCATGAGAAACAACAAAGACTAAGCTCGGTATTGGTTTCATTTTTACACAAGCTTGAAAAAAAATTAAATTATGCTTGTAAATTCCCAACTTAATTTCCAAAGGTAGGGATACCCATGGATGGTTGGCACTCTTCCCCCATCCTGAAATATAGTGTCTTAACTCCATAATGATCATCAAATACTAGAGACATGCCCCCGAAGCTTCAATTCATTCACCGACTTTGAGGTTTTCACCAATTTCTATACTAGATGGAGAAAAAGTATACGAGTGGATGAAATGAAGGTTCAAATACGAGACCTAACGAAAGGCTCGACTCGACATCTACAAGATATGGTCAAATAATCGACATGATAGGAGAGGTGACTGTTTCATTTTTTAACGAGCTTGTCACAAGAAAATAACTATGCTCAAGGCTATGGGTTGAGTCCCCAGATTTCTATTTCATTTTTTAACGAGCTTGCCACAGAAAAGTAAAACTTTGCTGATAGCTTTTGTTTCATTTTTTAATGAGATTTCCACAGAGAAGAAAAACCATTCTCGTTAACTCTTCTTTATCATGTCTTCCAAGAGGATAACTCTCTCGAAGGACACCATTTCAAAGGACAAAACTCGGTCATGGATCTTCACTGGATGGAAGAAGAATTGTTTGGAAGGAACACATGCCGAGGGACGCGATAAAGGTAAGGAGATCAAGCTCCAATAGCCTCACCAAAGAGATCACCATGTCAACTACCGGATCCAAGTCATCTGAAGTTGAAATTATGGGAGATAACGCCACATAATTGACCTGTGGCAGGGGTGAGACTGATTGCATATAAGACCATTGAGGGAGGTCATTGGGTTGATGGTCAAGTTAGGGCCAATGAATGAAAGTTGATCAATAGTCACCATTCTTCCATAGTGAGGTAAATATATCACACGAAGAAGAGTGGACACAATATCTTTCATGGCATAGACATAATCTCGCCCAAGGAGTAAATCAAAATCCAAGGGGTCCTGGACTACCATAACATCGATAAAGATAGTTTTCCCTCCCAAATTTATGGGAAAATGGGGAAGGATCCATAAAGGGTGACTGGTTCTTCTGTTAAAAGAGAGCAAATTCTGGGTAACTGGAACAAGCTGAGGATAGCCCAAATCTTGCCAAGAAATAGAGGACAAAATACTAACAGATGAACCTTCATCTATCAGTGCATGAGGAATGTTCTGAACACAAAACTTTACTATAATATTGAAAGGAATGTGAGAGGGAAGACGAGCTCTAGTTAGCAAACCCCAATAAAAAAGGATGGCCTCATTACTTGGAGGGTGTTTCACGGGAGAAGGAGGAATACCCCCTAGCACGGTAGATGTTGTATCAACAAGAAAAACATGGGCAGTATCGGGTTTACTCTCTAGAGGAAGAGTAGGAATGATTGATAATGACATGAAATAGACCACTTGGGTTTCATTCTCCAAGGGGAGAATGGGTTCGATAGGTGGAAACAGATCAACTATTTGGGTTGCACTCTCAAATGAAAGAGTGGGATCGTCTGAATATTGGATTGGATCAACCACTTTGTCAACTCGTTCAAATAAGGACATGACCATATTGAAGACATGATCAACTACACTGACCGATGAAGGGACAAGAGAAACCACTTTGGCACTCATTAAAGAAGGAGTGGGATTGACGATGTTGGCACTCTTCATAAGAAGGGTGGGACTAACCAATGATGGGAGTGGATCAGTCAATTGGGTTTCACTTTTCAGATGAAAAATGGGGTTGATCGATGATGGTACTGGATCAACTACTTTGGTTAGTAGTTCAAGCGAGGATAAAACTATATTGACCACCTGATCAACCAGACTGACCGAGGATGGAACTGTATTGGCCATTCCATCAACTAACGATGGGTTGGGGGAAATATTATGATAATCAGTTGGTAGTTGAATATTTTCCAAAAGGGAAGAAGCCTCGTCCATACGAGGACAAAGGTGAGAATAATGATCACCGTCGCATAACATACAAGGAAATGTGGTAGTTGTCTTCTTCTTACCAACCTTAACACCACTAGTTGACGGGGCATCTCTGGCATGTACATCAGGGGTGATGACGTGGAGGAACAAATTTCTAAAACCTTGGGAATACCAGGGCAATCCCTCAGAAAGTGGTCACCCTTACAAAGATTGCAAGGGAATTTGGGTTTCAGATTCTTAGTTTTAATCTTCTCGAACTCATCAACAATCCTAATATGATCAATAGTAGTTGGTTGCTTGGATCCAACATCTGATGTAGTTGGAGGCTTGGTTCCTTTCTGGTTCTTCTTCTTCTCTTTTCATTTCTTCTTCATCTTATCAACTTGGCTACTCGCTTTAGAGATTTCACTAGGCTAATAAGGAGAAATGGAAGGAGACCTGACGGGAAAAGAAGGATAAAGGTCGACATGAGGTGGATGTGTGGGTGGTGTGCTTACATCTTAATAGCTTTCATTCGAGATCACCGGAGTGGAAAAAAACCATACCAATAACCCAATTGTGAGACCTGGAAGGCTCAAAGTCGATATGTAAGGAGGTCCAACATTTCTGTAAGAAGGAAAAACAAAGGTTTCCGCTAGAAAAGGGGTTCCTTCATTGGTCATTCTAGAAACTAACGCCATAAAAATAAATATCCAAACTAGATCCTACTAGGGATAAAAAACAACACACACTAAAAATCTAGTAAGCAAGCAAGAAAAAACAACCTTCTCACAATGATCACACTAGCTAGTGATGAAATCCAACATCGTGGGAACAAAGTAAGAAGGGGTTGAGCTAGAGAGGGTGGAAAAGTTACTCTGATGACCTGCTTAACAGACTTACACCCTGGTGCAAGCTCCCACACATAAATGTGGGTATACCCTCCAAGGAGCCTAAGTGAGTTTGGCCAATGTCCATTCTAGGTATTGTGAAGACTTTCCCCTCCACAGTCACATTTTGTAAAGACCCTAAAGATATAGGCCACTAAGGTTACCAACTACAACAATGATGCCTCGAGGCAAACAATCGATAGTCTGATCCATGCGCAAGGGAAAGGTATCTAGCCCGAAGTCAAATTTAAAGGCTTCCACTCATCATTGTGGGTATACCTTCAAGCGACCCTTATAATATGTGTAATCTCTACAACAAGACCAACAAAGTAGGGTGAGTAACTCTGCTAATCTCAATGTGACATCAGGTTTGACCTTTGTTTGAGAAAGGCTTCGCAGGACAAAATGTAGCAATTGGATTTCACCTCTCCCTAAGACAAGATTCTATGTTTGTTTGCAACTTTGGAAAAATATATTTCACACCTATTCCAAATCCCTACAACTAATATGATGTAGGCTTTCTACCAGAAAATATAAAAATGTCTAATCAATTTTTAGTTTAGCGCTTTATTTTTAAGGTTGTTGTTACTCAAAAGGAAAATGGCGTCGGTAATATGGTGTTTTGACCGAAAGAAAAGTTATGAAAAGAGATGAAGATGCAATCTTTTCATTTCGATGAAAGCTATGATACAAGAAGGAGAAAACATTCATCATTACAAATGCACACTGTCCCAAAAAATCCAAAAACCATGCAATTTCGCTACTTCAAATGCAATCTAGTTTCACTACCCAAAAGAAAAAATGAATTTATCTTCTTTGTTTGATTATGACGTATACAGAAATTAAATACAAAACCTTCAATTCTCCACTACTTTCAATCAAGAGAAAGAGTCCTATGCAGATGCAAAAGACACAAAGCAAAAGGGATACAAACAAAGCATGCAATCAAGGTAGTGAGGTATGAAAGAAAACAAGTATAAAATTGTTATAACAAGAAAGAACACCATAAAGGATTCTACAAACAATCAAGCATTCAAGGAATACAATAAAATGCAAAGAAGAATCCAAGAAATGATAGGGAGAAAGAGAAATCATTCAAAACTGTCCCGTCAAAAAAGCAGCTAGAAAACGCATTTTCACATTTCTGAAAAAGGTTTCAAGCTCCAAGAAAGACAATTGTGATTTATAATCATCAAAAACCATCAAATGAAAATCCAAACAACTTCACAAACCGACCACAGACTCTAAGAAAAGATCTCTACAAAAAAGATTGCAAAAGACTGAGCAGAAGAAGGAAAAAAATCTCAAAAAAGATACAAACGCTCCCCCAGAAGGGTGCACAGAGTGTTTCAATGCTCCCTAAGACATTGTAGGGGAGAGATGGTGCTCTGGTATGGCCTAGGGGGAGGCATTGATAATCCCCAGTGGATTCACCAATTTCTGTTATAGGAGAATCCCCCTGCGGACAAGTGGATTTCCTCTTGGATATTGGACCCCTATAACCAAGAAAAAAAGGTGAAAATGTTGAACACTGGCATTCCTTCTAATGAATCTAAACTTGTCAAGGAATAAGAAGAAATTAATGTAAATACCTTTAATAATATTTTTCCTTGCTTGATCGAGGCTGATCTATATCTCCAAGTCTCTTAGAAGGTGCTGCAATCGAAGGAACATCAACGACAAAACATACTTCCTATTCCTACCATGATTATCTTAGAAATAGATCTATCAAAAAGAACAAATTCATGAAACATACACAAATTTGAAGGAAACAGGCCAAGCATATATATATATATATATATATATATATATATATATTAATGAAAACAAAGAAAAGTGCTTGCAACCATAGATGTTGATGTAGTAGCTTCACCAATCTCTCTTTGTCTAGACCCTTACTCAAATAATCCATAATCAACATGAATATGATTTACTGATTATCTGCCTTATGATATCATAAGTTTGATGCCTATAAACTGCCATGTGCTTTTCACCATGAAAAGGCCTCCTTATTTAAGCTTGGAGATGCCCAACCACCTTAGATATTCTTGGGATAGGTTTAGGATCTTTCTCCATCATTTGTGGATCCTCCCTAAGATCCATCCTTGACCTCAGATTCGAATCCAACTAACTCCAGAGATGAGAGGGATTTTTCCTTGATTTTCCTCAGAAGTCAAATATTCCCCCAAATAGCCTAGCGCTCCCTTAGAATGGGACACATAGATTTTCAACACTCCCCCAAAGAAGGGTAGGGAGCATTGGCACTCCCTGACCGTGAGTAGGGGAATGCTTCCCAAAATTTCCTTAAAAAGGCCCATCGATCCCCCAGACGGGTGCATAGAGTGCTGAAACGCTCCCCCAAAGAAGGGTAGGGAGCACTGGCACTCCCTGACAGTGGGTAGGGGAGCGCTGACCTTCAAAAATGAATTTTGAGTGGTTCTTTCCATGGAAAAATCTTTGTACTTTTAATTAGACGATTTCTCCTTCTTAAACCAATCTTTGAGGGTGTCTCAAGTGTCCTTGTGATGTCGTTAGAAACACGACATAAGTGATATGGGAATATGATGTTTGCGACACTTGTGACACTAGCGGTCAAGAGGAGACACTTGTAATGACGACAATAGGTTGTCATTGAAATGATTAATTTTGATGTGTAACACTTTATATAGAGTTTCTAAGTCATTTCTTTTGCAATTTCCCAATTAATTTAATGTTCAATAATTTAATTCAGAAAAATCCTCCCCGTACATGTGTTTCCCATCCCCTTTGTTGCACAAGAAATTAATTTCATTAATTATTTAATTACTCCTATTTCCCTCACCCACCTAAAATCATTCCTAGAATCACTCCTCGGTGTCCCCATATTCCCTTACACATTTTAATGACTTACGCCCTTACTAATTTACTAGTTGAGTTCAATTTAGAAAGTCCTTAAAGGAAAGATTCCTTGCTAAGTTAGTCATTATGCTTTTTCCTTATGTTTCCCTTTCTCTTTATGTTTCCCCCTTTTTCCCTTAGTTTCCTAATTATTTTAAATTTCCCTCTTTCCCTTTTTATCTAACACTCAAATTAGTAAGTGTAGAATTTACCCGTGTTCCCCTTTTTCTTTTTAGTTAAAAATTTTAATTAGCATATGCAGAAAAATAATCAATTCCCCTTTAAAAATTTAAAATCCATCAATAATTAGATTTTAATAATTTAATTGAGTTTCTTACCCCCTTTTCGTCACATGTTTAATGATGATTAATATTATTTTTATTTTTTCCACAAGTATTACCTTAAACCTAGATTTTAATTTCTGAGGCTGAGCAACATTTTATTAGGGAAATTGTTTTTAAATCTTTCTTATCACATTATTCGTTCTAAGGCCATATAGGTTTATTCACTTAGTTAACAACATCACTTTCCCTTTAGGACCCACTAGGTTCTCCAAGGGTGCTACTCGCCTCATTTTGTTTTCCTTGCGCGACATTCCCTTCAGGATGCACTACATGCTCCAAGGGTGCCACTTGCCTATTTCCATTTTTCTTGCACGACGTGCCCTTCAGGGCGCACTACGTGCTCCAAGGGAGACACTCACCTCTTGACTTACTTGGTAGACATCAAAAACCCCTGGAGTCAATACTTCACCAGGTGATATTGTAGGAGACTAAGGGCCTCTAAGGAATAAGGTACCAACCTTATTGTGTGCCCCTTAGAATCATCATGAGTGATTGTCGGAGTCTTCCCTCACAACATCGTGGGTCTTCTCGAAATATGTAATCGTTAACCTATAGTTCGAGCCACAATGGGAGTGCTAGTATGATGTGGTAGGGATTTTGTCCACATCTCTCCCTCAACGTCTCTGGTAATCATGCGTGACCCCTCTACTCCACATGTGAGTCTAGTCGGCAAGCTATCATCAGCCTGCATCATCAACAAATCATGTTGGAATAAAATCCACAATCATAACATCTAATAAGATGCACATATTTCATATATAGAACAATCAAACCCGAATATTCCACTCCCTGACTCGATCTAGAGTCCAAAGGTCTCATCGATGACTTAACATGCTCAAGGGCCAAATCCTTCACACTTAGGAGAACTGAGTCATAGCACCTGTCTAAGTAAATACATCAAAATAACATATAAACATGTCCATAATGCCTCATAATCATAGTCAACGACCAATAGTATAATAATCTGGATCACTTGCAAGCAAGTTTCCCGAAAAAATAAGTTCACTCAATGCACACAAGAGAGGGATGTTACAATGACGCTCCTATGCATGGAAAATTTTAGAGTTAGGGGTAAACTTTTATGATCAATGAGGCTCATGGTCATTTAAAAGGTCAAAATTTGTTATTTGGTTGGAAACAGGGATATCATATATCACATAATCTACAACACTACTACCTATCCCATGAATACAAGTCATCTGGTTGGAGTTTGTCCACTTCACTACTCCATTGCAAATTATTAGGTCTTAAGAGCTCCAAAGCTTGACCAACTCAATACCAAAAACATTTTCAATTAGGTATTTAGAGCTTCTTTTATAGTTATTAGATAAAACAAGGTCCTCATCTAGCCATAAAGGATTATGGTTGGAATCAGTACTTAAAAGAGTATTTTTTTTAGTTGTAGTCCTAACATTAAATTCTCTTAGTAAGAGGATATTACCTTGTTTTTTAAAAATATAAATATCTTGTTCTAAATTATTATAGGGACAATTGTTATCTAGATTATTTTTCTTATAAAAAGTAGAATTAATAGGGAAAAAATAGCAAATTGCTATATGCATCTTCTTAGCATTGGTGTCTGAAATTTCTATCCAAATGTATTGATTGAGAGGGTCAATCTTATGAAGTTGAATGTGAGGAGAAATGTTCTTTATAATATAACAATCTATGCCTCCTATCCCTCTACGGTGGGATTTTTTGTTCCATGGCGGCCACAAGAAAAATCCTTCTATGTTAGGGACCTTAGACTTCTCTTGCTCCCAAGAATATCTCTTGGGATCCAACTTATCATAGTTCCTTTCCGCCATGGAAAGCCATGAAAGTTCCAAAACAGGATCTTGAGTGTCTCAAATTCCTATTTATTAGTATCCTTCTTGTCTCTATCCCTAACAATAGCTTTTCGATTTCTAATTATTGCACATTTTCCTTCTTTCCTCATTTCTTTTACCTTTTGAACTTCCTTCCTTAATTCAGCTTGGTCTTCAGGATTGAGGTCTTCATTTATAAATATCCATGACCCTTTTAAGCTCGAATATTTACTAAGTCTACTATATTTATGGTCATTACAACTTACTTTGACATGGATCAATCTATCTTTGTAATCAATTAATTTTCTGAGACTCTTTTCTTCTATGAGGTAAGTTGTATCAATTTGTGATTTATTTTTTAATTATTATTTTACTATTGTTAGTGTACCCTCCTCTTATTGTTCTTTTATACCAAAAATTATGAGGTTCGAGGATCTTTTGTTATTCTCGTGGTCTAGTTTGATTAGCTTATTCATTTCCTCTTTGATGGGTTTGATATCCAATTTGTTTTCCATATTATTGAGGGTCAAATTGTTGGTTAGTTTTTCTTCTAGCTCTTTAATCCTATCTCTCAAGTTGTGATTTTCTTCAACCCCTCCTTCTTGTGTTAATTTTTTATGTTTTTCCTTTTCTTTAATCTTATCCTTGATTGTTTGCAATTCACTCTTGAACCCTAAGAATCTATCATCTATTTGAATTTGAATGGTATCTTTAATTTTTTTATCAATCATTGCCTCTATCTCTATTTGGAGTTTATGTCTCTTTCTTCACTCCTTTTTCCNATCCAATTTGTTTTCCATATTATTGAGGGTCAAATTGTTGGTTATTTTTTCTTCTAGCTCTTTAATCCTATCTCTCAAGTTGTGATTTTCTTCAACCCCTCCTTCTTGGGTTAATTTTTTATGTTTTTCCTTTTCTTTAATCTTATCCTTGATTGTTTGCAATTCACTCTTGAACCCTAAGAATCTATCATCTATTTGAATTTGAATGGTATCTTTAATTTTTTTATCAATCATTGCCTCTATCTCTATTTGGAGTTTATGTCTCTTTCTTCACTCCTTTTTCCTAACGATTCTAACTCTATTTGGATTTTGGCATCTCTCTCAAATCTCTTTTTTTCTACTGATTCCAAATAATGGTAAAGGATCTCTAGGGTGATTGTGGGGGGCCTCCCCCTATTAGGATGAGTTTTTGGAATAGGTGGTGGAGTACTCATATTGAAAAGAAGAGAAAACAAAATGTAACAATTATTAAAAATGGAAAATAATTTTTTTATATTGATAATAATGATATTAATTGTTATCTCTCAAATCAACTTTTACTTATGAAAATTCAAATAAAAAAATAAATAAAACATATTTAAATCTCTTTACATTAATAGATTATAAATATATTTTAAAAATAATGTTAAAAATAAAATATCTCCTTCAAAAAAACAAATAAGTATTACCAAAAAGATATAATTTCAAAACCCGAGAGAAGTATTATTCCTGATAAAAAATGCAGTAAAGTATTATTCCGGTTACTGAGAAATATAATAAATTTAAAGTTATTAAATATTTATTCAATACAAACATATTGTTTGTATTATATAAGAGTCAAATTAAAGTGTTTGTTGTAGCCATATCACATCCAATTGTATATAAAAGAACCAAATTGTGCTTGCGACACAGGACACGTGGATCGACGTACACCAACAAAGTAAACTTTAAAATGTTTGTCCTTGTCTATTGAATATACTCGGCTTCAAATAAAACCCTCATTATCACGACAGGAAAAATAATTGAAAATAGAATGCGATTGTGGTCTATTTTCAAATTGATTTCCAAGTAACTCGACATATAGTTTTATATAAGTAAGATTGTATAAAAGTCTGTCAAAATCAAAGATTACAAAATACTTTTGTTGTTCCAAGTTGTAAACACTGAGTTTCCGCAAGGGGAAACCATCTCAACCAGCTCAACAATTCCAGAGTTTAAGTCTTAAGATGCCAAACATAACAAGGTCTCTACTAACATTAAGAAAACCCAAAATCCAGGTCCCTAAAGGTGACCATCATAACAGTAATAGCCATAGACAATATCTGATAAAGGTGGCCTTCATGAGGAAAAGCCACATTAACATGCATAACAAAATAACAAATACACATGTACATATCACGTAGTGGGGCTGTAATGTGGCCACACATCCAGGAAGAAGACGTCGAGTGTCGAGTCCCCGAGAAGAGTCGACTCCTCCACAACTTGTGTCCTGTCCAGCTGTATGGGCTGGTGGCACGTCCTCCTCTTGGCCTATTGTATCGTGCTCTGAAGTCCCCAGTGGGGGAGATGGGGCCAATACTGGTGTCACAACTCTTGTTGCTTGAGCTTCTTCTATTGGGAGGTGTTGGACACCCTGCAATGCTGAGGTAAAATGTAGGAATTGTGATTCCTTTCCATCGAGAATATTCAAAAGGAACTGAATATCATTCAAGTACCAACGCAAGTCAAAGACCAATACATGCAACAATGTGAGGCTTGTTTCCAATTCAAATTCTAGATCAACACTAGAGTGAGCTCGTGAGTGAGGCTACTGACGTGAATTCAAGATTTCTTTCGGTCCATCATCTTGAGAACGAGCACCAAGAAGCAGAGCCTGAAGTGACTGCGAGGACGAGCGGACTTGTGAATTGGGAGGAGCCAATGGGACTGGGTGCGAAGTAGATGCCAAGTTTCCCAAAGGTTTTAGGATGAATTCCAGCGAGGTCCCCGAGAAATCAAGCCACTCCATTCCGTAGGAAAACGACCATGAAAGGGGTGGGAGGCTAGATGGAGTATGAGTCGACTGCACAAGGGAGGAGGACGAGGTGGTCGACGAGAAGGAGGAACAATGGGAGGGTGCAGTTTGGGGGTGGAGGGCTAAACGTGGTCAGCTGGGCTGCCATGTCGACCCTCGTTTGGACTTCCCTCGCTACCTAGGCATCTCTAAACCACCAGGAGGGTGAAAACTATCAGGAGTGAGCGACAACAGACCAAATAGATACTGGGCAGGAGGCTGAGCTCTGGAGAAATAAGCTAAGAGAGAATGAGGCATTTGTAACACCTGGAGTAGTTCATAAAAGCTGAGGAGCTGGTGCGTTTCATTAAATGAACACACGCACAGAGTAAAAGAAGAACAATGGCGTTGGTCCATTGAAGGGATGAAAAGATAAAGCAGGGTGCACTAGGAGTAATGGCACCCTGTCTCATGCAACATTGTCTTAAGGGAATTAAGGTGGCGGGAGGGGGAGGCACGCGTCCATCACGTGGTTGACGCCACAATGTTTCTCTCCTGGAGTCTTTGTTGGACGTGTGGTTTCCAATATCACCCCATCCGGGGAAGTAAATGGACATCTTAACTACGAAGGAAATTCACAATGAATTTTATTTCGCAATAATTTAGGCAGCGGAAAATAGTGAAACAAAGAAGCAAGGACAGGAAGAAGCCACAAGTCAGATATCAAATTAGTTGAACTATCTAACTATGCGCAATGGACCATCCATTGAACTTTCTGATAGAATGTACAACATAATCTTGGGACATTCTTTATGTTTTTTAATGTTCCAGTTATCCTTTGTCCACAGTATTCGTAACAAAATGTCTGTAATAGTTTTATTACTTTTGGACGTGCATGACCTATGTAGATGCATTCCTTCCTTCTCATTCATGATTTATGTAGATGCATTCACAAGTGAATTGTATCTCAAATGGTTGTAAATGGTTATATGTATGAATAAGCCTATGTGGAACATCCAACGCCTTATGGGATCGAACGTAGAGAAAAATTGGTTTACAAGTTAATGAGATGCTTGTATGGATTGAAGCATGCTCTTACTATTTGTTATGAAAAGGTTAATAGTTATTTCTCAATGAATGGGTTTTACACAAGAAAATTGAATCCAACCTTGTATATGAGACATATGGGAGATACATATTATCAACGTTTATGTTCATGATTTGATTTATACAAGCAAGACATAAAAATTAATGCAAAAATTTCATGTTGCAATGGCATAAGAATTTGAAATCACTCATTTTGGGTAATTGCATTATTCCTCTCGTATGGAAATTTACCACCATTCAAAAGGAATATTTATTTATCAAATTATTTATGAAACAAGGTATACATTTGTTTTATTAGAGACATTTGTGATGAAGGTATCTAGTTACAATCCCATTAAATAGGAAAAATTAACAAGTAAAGATGCAACTTCTAATGTGCATGCTACATTGTACAAAATCCTTAGTCACATTCTAATGTATCTCACTATAAGGATGGTAGAAATTATCTACGCAACGAGTCTTATATCTTGTTCCAAGGAGGATCCTCATGAATTCTAATAAACCTCTAGTTACATTATTTCCTTGGATCTAAAGTTATATCTTAAAGAAATAAGAAGTAGGGGATTGTTCACATCGAACTATTATCATTTATAACAAGAAGAGTAGGAACAATCATGTGTTTCTTACTAGAATTAAACAAATTAAAATCCATCATCATTATAACAAATACTAGTCGGTGTATTTTTTTTTAGTAATTCATGTTTTGGTATAAATTATTCTTTCACTCATAAGCTTGAGCTAGTAGAATAGATAAATACTAACTGGGATGTGGCATTGGATACTTGGAAATAAACCTATAGTTACATTCTATCCTACACCAACAAGAAGTAGGGAATTGTGTTTCTCTTTCCCATAATGTAAAAACATTATTTACCCCAACAAGTTCTCATGCAATTTGTTTTTTATGAAATTTATAAATGTCTCAAAAACATATGAGTTATGACAAGAGCAATTCTATTATGAAGAACAATCACATGTTTCTTATTGGAATTAAAAATACAAAAAATCATCATCATTATAAAAAAGATTATTTAGTGCACACTGAGTGACAATTTCATCTAACATATGAGCAAGTTGCTCCACCATGTTTGTAAACTCCACAAAAGTAAAATAATAAAAAAGTGTGTAAGATCTATCATTATATATATACTACAACTAAGTATGAGGGAGATTTTCATGTAATGTAATAAATAACCATCATCCTAAACTCATTTAACTCAAAATCTATCAATAGCCTAGAAGGATCAAATATATGGAAGTGAAAACCTTTTTTAAAGTGAAAAACTTGAAGAATGATTACAAGTTTTCACCTCTAATGATTTAATTCCTATGAGACTGAAATCCAAATCAAATGAATCTAAACTTATATTAAAAAGCCACAAATATAATAATAAAATAAAAGATATTAATTACAAATATTAATTAAAATTAATAATATTATATTAAGTTTTTAATAATTTAAAAACTATATTTAATAAAAATGTACTTCAAACTTTATATATTTAATTAAACATACTATTTTATAATAGTATATTCTTTATATAATTATACATTATATTTTAAAATTAATTTATTATTAATAATTACCATATTTTAATGTATTGTATATTTATATGGCGTAAATCCTTATCATTTTGTATTTTCGTAGATTAACATTATATATTAATAATACTACACCCTGATTACAATAATATTATAATAATATATGGAGTTATATGTTCATTATTGACATAAATAAGTACTAATAATTATATATCTCAAGATTATATTCAATTAACAAATAATTA